>CABHPP010137974.1:0-42171 GCA_902168425.1 Peromyscus attwateri
AATGGTGAATGGTGTGGGCTTTTGAAATCTTAAAGCCCTTCCCCACTGACACATTTCCTCCAACAAGGCCACACCCTTTCAAAACAGCTCTGCCAACTGGAGACCAAGCATTTAAATCTAGGAGCCTATGGGGGTCTTCTTATTCAAGCCCCCACAGAGAGGGATTCCAGTCTGTTTGAAACGTGGTGGGAACTGAGTGAGTGAATCTTTCAATTCCATGCTCAGAAAGCACTTAGTTGAGTGACAGGCAATTGTGTAGCGAGGAAGAGTTCTCACACCTCCTATGTGCTCTTTGAGGAAACAGACTCAAAACCATGAATTCTCAGGAAGTGTTCTGGGCAGAAGTTGGATTGGCGGTTCTAATTTGGAATCGGGGGTGTGGTTTCAATAATGGTCTTGTTCTATCCTCTTGGCTTAGTCTGGCTGGGAGTTTGACAGGTCAGGGGCTGCTGTTTAAAGACCTCTTGGGTATCAGGTGTGAGGAAGCCTAATTTTCTGGAGATATTTAGAAGATGTCCTGCTCCGAATATGAGTCGCAGATGATCCTGGGTGATGATAAAGCCAATTCTATTAACATTTGAAGGGAGAAAGCAGTTGTCCCCCTGCTCAGCTTTCTCTCCTCTCCGTCTCTTTTTTCTTTGGTCCCTTCTTCCTATGACTTTGCTCTTCCTTTCCTTCCATGCATGGGCTAGATGCTGTAGTGTCAGTGATGACTGATGAAATGTCTTACCTTCTAAATGTTCATGACGAAGGGGAGGAAAAACAAGTTCAACATTATAGTCTGAGATGATCGGTATTGCAGAAGGGCATGCACAGACTTTTAGAAGCAGAAACATGGAATGCTGGATGCTGTGCCTCTGGCCTGCCTTGGGAAGATAACGTGGTTTAAAGTGCTTGCTGCTAGCCATGGTGTAAATACCTCCACCCTGCACATTTCAGGTTCCCAACCTGATGCTGTGGTTCCGACCTGGCAAGAGATGCACACACTCTTCCTTCTCTATTTTTAAAAAGCTGCCTGGGTGTATCTTGATGATGGACATGTAATTGGGTCTGTTTAGGGTGGATGTGTAATATCAGGGGGAAATCTTCTAGAAAATGTAGGGGGACCTGAATTGTTTTATCTTATTTAGGAACATGGAGGGTTAGGTAGGGAAGAAATCACGTTTTTTTTTTTTTTTTTTTTAATTCTTATGAACACCGAAGTTATGTTGTTTGTAGAAGGATGAATGGAACTGAAGAACATCACGTTAAGTGAAATAAGTCAAGAGCTGAAAGACAAGTCTTACTGCTTCCTTCCATGTGTGGCATCTAAAAGAAAGGGACATGAAGGTAGAGGGGTTTCTCATAAGATAGGAAGGGGGGTGAGTGTGTAGATGTGGATGAGGAGGGAGCTGTGTAAAATCAAATTACTCTACATACATGCATGGAGACACGATAATGAAGCTGACTCTTTCGAATTTGTGTACACTATTTAACAAAAAGATTTTGTATTAAAAAAAGCCTCACTTCTCTATCCTGGTCACTCTCCGTCTAACATTGTAAATGTTGCTTACTTTTAAGTTGGGTTCTGACTGATAACCCACTTGTAAGGAATTTGGGTGACCTTAACTTTTGATTCTGATGAAATTTCAGAACCTTTGTCTTTGACGCATTTTAAAGTTTTATGTCTTCGGGGATCGCCCAATGATGGAGAAATGGATGAGATCTACATGAACAGTCTGGACGTGAGTGGGGGTAATGAGGGGCGAGGGGCGAGGGAAAGAGAACTTGGGGGAGCGGGAGATCCCAACTGGATCAAGAACAGAGAGGGAACACAAGGAATGTTCATGATAAATGAAGACCACATGAGAATAGGAAGAAGCAAAGTGCTGGAGAGGCCCACAGAAATCCACAAAGATGCCCCCACAATAGACTGCTGGCAATAGTTGAGAAATAGCCCGATCTGACCTACCCTGGTGATAAGATGGCCAAACACCCTAATTGTCGTGCTAGAAACTCCATCCAGTGACTGAGGGAACTAGATGCAGATATCCACGGTCAGGCCCTGGGTGGAGCTCCGGGAGCCCAATTGGCGAGAAGGAGGAGGGTTTATGTGAGCAAGAGTTGTTGGGACCAGGGATGGATGGAATACAGGGACAAGTGGCCAAACGAATGGAAACACATGAACTGTGAACCAATGGCTGAGGGGCCCCCAACTGGATCAGGCCCTCTGAATGGGTGAGACAGTTGATTGGCTTGATCTGTTTAGGAGGCATACAGGCAGTTGGACCGGGTCCTGTGCTCAGTACATGAATTGGCTGTTTGAAACCTGGGGCTTAGTAGAGATCCTTGGCTCAGCCTGGGAGGAGGGGACTAGACCTGCCTGGGCAGAGTCCACCAGGTCGATCTCAATCCTCGGGGGAGTCTTTGCCCTGGAGGAGATGGAAATGGGGGGTGGGTCGGGGGGAGGGGGGCGGGGCGGGAGGAGGGAGAACGGGGGAATCTATGGCTGATATGTAAAGTTGAATTATATTGTAAAATAAAATAAAATAAATTAAAAAAAAATAAAGTTTTATGTCTTATTACATATTCATATTCTAATTTTAAAACTTATTTTAATCCATTGTTGCTTTTTTTTGGTGATGTTGGTGATCTTTAACATCGATGTATTCTCTCTCTCTCTCTCTCTCTCTCCCTCCCTGTCTCTCTGATTTACCTGCCCTGCATAATAAACTTTACATCTTTCTGTTTGACTAATGTACTTCACCATACCTGCTTTCTTCTCAATCACACTCTCATTCTTCTTCTACTTTGAAATTGTAACAGACTCTGGAATATCATATACAAAGTACTGCTAGAGAATTTTTGTCATTTTTTCTACTATTTTAATGTAACTTACTATAAATATTCATACAAAGATAGTTTTGACTTTGCTATGTGATGTTATAACTGGGTGTCCACAATGATTTGGTCTTGCCTGCTTCTCGACTGACCTTAGTGAGCAATAAAGAACCAGAGAGTCCTCATGGGGTCTGGTACTAGTTTGGTCTTTCAGTTAGGCATGCGAAGGTAACTTCTCCACAAGGGACATATAGTAGTGGTGACGGATTATAGAACCCATTGGACGTTTGAAATGAAATGTGAGTCTCTTAACAGATCCCACATATTATAATTTAACAACTTGGGCTTAAGAAAAAAAAAAACTCATTTAGTTAAGAATCATAGAAGAAAGCCTTGACTCTGAGGCACTCTGCTGGCATGACTGTGAGAACACAGGTCCTTTCCTCAGTCCCAGTTTGTTTGTGTGTGCATTCCTCCTAGCTATACTGGGCTGTACCCTGTTCACTGTTGCCACCTGCCACGAGTCACCGAATGATGCCACTTATGTCCACCGTACACCAAGGCAATGCCTGCTCTGTGCTCACAATGTTCACTGGACAAAATCAGGGTCGTAGGATGCTGGGAACAGCTAGTCTGGTGGTGCAATGACAGGTGTACCCTCAGGTGTCAGTCCCTGAGAGCCTGTTTTCTTAACACCACTAAAGTCTAGCATTGCCTGGTTGTACTTGCTCTGTGCTCTCTGTGATAGGACAAGCCTATCATTAACGCACACACCCAAGGTGCGACCTGTGTGGCAACTCCCTTTAACCCCAAATGGCTTCATGCTAATAATCCTCAGGGCTTGGGTATTCAACCCACACTTTAAGTCGGGATTTGTCATGCTGTTCCCTTGGGTATTCTCCACATCAGGTTAGTGGTTTCCCATTGGGAGCTACAGACTCTTCTCTCCCTGTGTTACTATCCTCACATGCAGGGGGGAAGCAAGCTGAGAGAAGTCAAGTCACTTGTTCAGAGCCCCTGGGCTGGGCAGCAGCAGAGCCCACATCAAGGTACAGCACCCTCTCTCTGTAGCTTCTTCCTGATGCATTGTGCTTACTTCTTCAGGATGGATTCTGGCTCCCAGAGACACCACTGCTTCCACCTTCTCCAAGATCACCCCCTCTCAGGCCTCTCCAGACAAGCTGAGAGTCTTAGACTGCCTGAGCTCCTAGTGGTTACAGCCCCCTGTGTCTTCTCACCTCAGGCCTTTGGAAAATGGTGAGGTTGGGAGGGACCATCATGGCCTCAGGCTGGGCGGATCCACCTGGTCTCAGGGTTCACATCTTTAAGGTTTTGTTGCCTTGGGAAGAAGGGCTGAGGGGAACTGCTTGTAGGCCTAGAGGAATAGTAAAAGTTTGCAAGTGTATGGCCTCCTAATAAACTTCATGCTGTTTATTCACACATTCATTTTTTTTTTAAACCCAACAAACCTGAAGAACACCGAACAGAAAAGAGAGGTCAGTGAAGTAGAGTGGAACTCAGAGTTGTTATTAGGTGAATCTCATGAATTTCACATGAAACCATCTCAGATCAGGAGTTCTTTAAAGGGCTAAAGAGCACACTGTAGGAAGGTGTCCCTGTGTCCCAGCTCAAGCCCAGGATTGAGGGTCCTTCAGGGCTTCACTAGGCCACTAGGCTGCCATGGTTTTCCAGCTCCCAGGCTTGCTCAGCCAGTCTCCAAGCAAGAGAAACTCATAGCAATTCTCCCACATCAGCCTCTTAAGTGTTGAGATTATAGCTGACAGCCACCATGCCCAGATTTCAGCTGTGGAAATGAATATATATATATATATATATAATATGTGAATATATAATATATTATTATCATATTATATTATGTATTATATCAATACATTATGTATTATTATATATGTATATATTATATATGCATGTATATATAGAGAGGGGGAGAGGAAGGGAGAGAGAGAACAGCCTCTTCTACGTCAAGCAGCAAGTAAGAAGCAGAGCTGCTGTGACAGTGGGAACAGAGATGGTGATCTTGAGGACTTTGCCACACAGCTGCCTGGTCAGGAGGTGCTCAGGATCCTGAGGCCCTGAGCTTGGCTCTGTGATACCAGGCAGCAGTGAACTCACATAACAAAGCAGACAACAGAGGAGAAGAAACTAACATCCTTGAGCTCCTCTGTGCTCCATGACAGGACTGAGCCTTTCCAACACATAGTGTTCATTTGTGTATGGTGCTGGGAAGGACTCTAGGCAAGCACTCGTCACTGAGCTATAAGCCAGATTCACAGTATTCTTTGAGGTAAAGGTTATAATCCCCTTTATTCAGATGGGGAAGAAAGTCAGGAGAGATTCTGAAGCTAAGATGTTCAAAATCCTGAAGCTACAAAGTTATAAGCAACTGGGTGTTTTCTCATTAGCATGTGCTAATTGTATAGACTATTGAATCTCACTATGACATCTTCATACATACATGCACAATGTCCACTCCCACACTGCCTTCACCCTCTCTTCTAGCTCCCTTTCTTGCCCTTAGTAGTGTCTCTTCTACCTCCATGTCATCTGAAATCGGGCCAGTCTTGACCCAGATGAGTTCTGATCTCTGGCCTTGCAGAGACCTTGTGCATGCCCTTACATGACTCTCACCAGACTGCGACTCCCTGGTCTTTGAGAGCCACAGCACCTGATCCTTGTTCCTACTTTGGACCCCACCAGACTTGGAAACTTGAGCTCAGCCTTCACCATGAGATCATTCATATGCTTGTGTGGAAATGTGTGTGGGAGATTCATCTTTGTGAGGAAGAATAAATTGTGTTAGAAGAATCAGTCTGTCAAATGTCTGAGAAAAAAAATGAATGGTAACTTAAATCCATTTGCATGGATAGTATTAGGGGCCCTTTGTGAAGATTATGAGCCCCGAGACAGCAGGAATAGGGGAGGCTGGGAATGCACTCAGGGACAGGGAGGCCTGTGGGAATAGAATGACTGTTTTGCCTATCTTTGACCCTTTGGACTTGGCAGCCTTCCTTGTTGTAAGCTGTCTGCTCTTGTTAAGGCTTCAACCTGTGCTAACTCCTAAGGGTGAGGCCAACATCTGCTCCCAGAGGTGACGAAGCTTCAGTAGGATGCACTCCCAGGTCCGTGTCTTTGGGAACCAGAAGACAAAGATCTCAACCTTTTACTCCCAGAAGGGTGCGGAAGACATGGGGCTGGAAATTAAGGTTGAAGCTACTGATGATGCCTTAGGAGTATCCAGCTCTTGAGGAGACCCTTGAGCCTGAACATAAGGACAAAATAAGAATCTTTTCACACCCCAAAGAAGCTCATGTAAGAAATGACACTGGGCACAAGAAGAGCTTAAGAGGAGGTGGACTGATCTGCTGGTCTTGGATTTGAAACAGCTACATTTTACAACCCAATTAAGGCTATTTTTTTTTTCTTATTAAGAATGGCAGTGGTTTTCAACCTGTGTGTTACGACCCCCATTTGGGTCACATGTCAGATATCCTGCATTACGATTTATAACAGTAGCAAAATTATAGTTATGAAGTAGCAACAAAATAATTTTATAGTTGGGGGTCACCACAACATAAAGAGCTGTTATTAAAGGGTCACAGCATTAAGAAGGTTGAGAACCACTGGGCTAGAGAGATTGCTCAGCAATTAAGAGCACGTCCTACTCTTCCAGGGGACCTAAGTTTGGTTCTCAGCACCCATGAGGTTCATAACTGCCTGTAACTCCAACCAGAGGATCTGACATCCTCTTCTGGTCTCCAAAGGCACCCACACACCTGTGCCATACATTCACATTACATGTGTGTGTGCACATTCACACACACACATAAATAAAAATAAAATAAAAATAAGATCTCAAAAAAAGATTCTTCTCAAGATGCATTTGTCTTAGGTGAAAAAATTAAGGAAAATAATGCTACAATGTGGGATAGCCTATTGGTCAGAGAATATACACCCTCAACCCTTTCCTGTATGTTCTTAGTGTGGCTCTTTCCATGTAATCAGATTTCCATGTAATCAGAATGGTAAGTTCCTGAAGTATCTAAGATTCACAGCACAGGGCAGTGATAAAGGACACTGGCTCAGGCTCCATCTGCCTGAGTCAATATCTTGGATCTTCTCATCTTTAGTTGCACAGCATTAGGCAAATGAGCTCAGCCTTCGGAGCCTTCGTTCTCATATGTAAATAAGGGAATGCTAAAACCTCCTGGGGATTTCCCATTGTTTCCATCCCAACCTTATCATCTGCTCAGCCATTCAAGTGGTCTGCTTTGTGGATGCCTTTGGCCAAGGAACTGCTGAAGGTTAGAATTTGACTGTCAGAGTATCAGACTCAGAGATGACTCTGAAGATAAGGATGGTTCCATATCTCTTATTTTAAAGAGAAAGATGCAGGCTTAGTCTGTGCTCTTGAGAAGACAGAGCCTAAGGGAAGGGCTGGAGGCCCAGGGCTGCTGACTTGGAAGGTACAGACTAGGGCAAAAATGAGAGAAGAGAGAAAGACAGGCCCCCTGTGGAATTATGAAGAGTGAACAACCAGCAGATGGGATGCTACTGTCCCCACAAAGAGAGCTTCTGTAGACTGGCCGTGGTAGAGAGGGAGTGATGCCCAGGAGACAGGAAGAAGGGGTGTTTACCTGTGTGGCTTGTGTATTAGTTACGTACTCACCACTGTGTGTGACAAGATGCTTATGGTGGTTAGTGTTGATTGTCAAGCTGACAGGATCTAGAATCTAGAGATGAGCCTGTGAGCATGTCTGTCAGGGTTTATCAAAATTAGAGGAAGTAAAATGGCAAGATCTACCTTGGCTATGGCTGGTACTCTCCCATTGCATATGACCCTAGACTGAACAAAAGAGAGAAAGCTAGCTGAACATTGGTATTTATCGATCTCTCTTTCAGATTGTGGAAATGATATGACAAGCTGCCCCTGGCTCCTGCTACCATACCTTCTCTGCCATGATGGACTGTATCCCTTGGAACGGTAAGCCTAAATAAACCCTTTATTTTAGCTGGGCAGTGGTGGCACACGCCTTTAGTCCCAGCATTCAGGAGGCAGAGCCAGGTGGATCTCTGTGAATTTGAGGCCAGCTTGGTCTACAGAGTAAGATTCAGGACATGGTGCTAGAACTTTAAGTGCTACATCTTGCAGGCAACAGGAAGTCAACTGACTCACTGGGTGGTATCCTGAGCATAGGAAACCTCAAAGCCTGCCCCCACAGTGACACACTTTCTTTAACAAGGCCATACCCACTCTAACAAAGCCACACTTCCTAATAGTGCCACTCCCTATGAGATTATGGGGTCCAGTTACATTCAAACTACCACAACGACCAAGGCAACTTACAAGAGAAAGCATTTAACTGGGGGCTTCCTTACAGTTTAAGAAGGTTAGTCTATGACCATTATGTTAGGGAACATGGCAGCAGGCAGGTATGGTTCTGGATCAGTAGCTAAGAGTTCACATCTGACCCAAAAGTAGCAGGAAGAAAGAGAGAAGGTGGGAGAGGGAGAAGGAGAGGGAGAAGAAGAGGGAGAGAGAGACAGAGACAGGGACAGAGACAGAGAGACAGAGAGAAACTCTGTGCCTAGCAAGGGCTTTGGAAACTTCAAAGCCCACCCCCAGTGATACACCTACTTCAACAAGGCCACACTACCTGATCCTTCCAAACAGATCTACTAACTGGGTAGCAAGCATTCAGACATGAGCCTATGGAACCATTCTCATTCAAACCACCACAAGGACCTTCATTCTCTTCCTATCGTGTTCATGGCAGACATTTCTAATCAATTCCTGCGTTCATCCTCTAATTAACTCATGAGTACTATGGGATGTCTTTCTGTATGCTGAGAATACGTGTTGCTCTGATTGGTTGATAAATAAAGCTGTTTGGCCAATGGTGAGGCAGAATGAGGTTAGGCAGGACATTTGAAATGAAGAGATGGGAGAAGAAAGGAGAGTGAGAAGAGACCCCAGCCCACTGCCCAAGAAGCAACAAGATGCCAACTGAGCGGTAATGGCCACGGTGGCAACATAGATAAATAGAAATGGGTTGAGTTAAGTTGTAAGAGCTAGCTAGCAAGAAGCCTGACCAATAGGCCATACAGTTTGTAAATAATATAAGCCTCTGTGTGTTTACTTGGGACCAAGGGGATTCTGGACATGGGTGGGAGAGATTTGTCCCGACCGTGGGATGGGCAGGACCAGAGAAACGTCTGTCTACACATGAGTGCTTTTGGACTTCATGGGATGAAGACCAAATGAATAACAGTTTATAACACAAGCCTGCTAGACAAAACCAAAACCCAGAGTGCAGCTGCCTGGTGCCTGGTACATAGCCAGCCAGCCTAAGGAGGTATCTCAGTTCTACTCCTTAATTTTCTCACTTGTGCCTATCAGGCATTTCAGTGCCTCCCAGAGCACCTGCATTGTCAGAAATACCTCTTTCCCTACTATAAATTCTAACTGAACCTACAGATCCAAATTCTAACTCCCCACCTTTTGAACCAATCTTTGAGATGATGTCCTCTGGGAAACTGTCCTCAGTTTCCTTGTGTTCTTAGAATGCTGCATGCCGTTCTTCTTTTATTAGATATGCTATAGTTGTCTGAGTCCAACAGATCCTTGAGAGCCGTTCTGTTTGTGTTCTTTTAAAAGACAATCTTAGTAATTCTTTAAGAATTCCATAGAATGTATTTTGGTAATATTCACCTCTGTTCTCCATCTCTTCCAAGATCCATTTGACCTCTTCTACCCACCCTTGTTGTGTCCATTTTCTTTGAACTCATCAAGTCCATTTTGTGCTACCCATATACTCTAGGGTATAGGACCATCCATTGATTCGTGGTTGACCTACCAGGGTTTACACCCTTAAAGAAAACTGATACTTTCCCTAGTACTCAATAATGGCCATTAGCTCTTCAGGTAGGGGTTGGAGTTCAGGCCACTTCACCTTCCATTCTGGACTTTTTTCTGCTGGAGTTTGTAAAGGTCTTGAACATGCTGTCACAATTGGTGTGATTGCCAGCATGGTGTCTGGGTTCATAGAGATTCAACTGAGGTGGAAAGGAAGGGAATTAGATGTTAGAAGATTTCAGAGTCCAGAAAGGTCTTTTAAAGGCTACAGAAATGCTCATAGGTTAAAAAAGAGAAGCCACAGAGCAGGGGACCTTGTACTAACAGAATAATACAGAGTACAGGAGGTAGCACTCAGTGGGAGGAAGTCTATGAGATCGATTGCTTAATTCCAGAAGTCCAAGGAACTGTCATTATAGTCCACCACGTTGAAAGCAGAGAAAACGTCATTAACCATTGCCCTTCCTGTAATTTCCAGACTTCTAATTAATTGATTTTATTTCCTATAGAAACCCCACAGTAATAGCTAGCTTGTATATAAGTAGGGCAGGATCCTGATTTGATAAGGGAATGCTTTTGAAGTGCTGTTATAAATGATTTTGTCATCAATAAAACTGCAATTTTTGTCTCCACTAGAGAAAGCCCAGAATGCAGCTTGTGCATGTGTCTGGGGCCATCTTGTGTACCTTACAAAACTTGCTGATTCTAAAGTTTTTTTCCCCTTCTTCTTTCTTTGTGTTGCAATTTGAGTTTCTTTTGAAGTTTGCCTCTTCGAATATCGCTTAAATAATTAAAGCAGTTACTTTTGACCTACTTTACATAAGGAGTGCTTAATTTCTCTCGTTGAATTAGGAAATTATATCATGCTGTCTTTATTAAATAGGGAGTAAGTAGAGATAAAGGTGATTCTGGATTCTTATATTAAAACTGTAGAGGCCATGAAATCGGATGGACTCACAGACATGTTGTGATTCTCTGTAGCCTCCAGGTGCTGCCTTCTCAAACTTCAAAGGGAATTGAGGAGGAAGGAAGCCTACCAGGGGATGGACCCCAGGCCTTTGCTACCTGGTGGGAAGCAGGCTGCAAAGCCCACATAGTTTTTTTTTTTTTCTACCTAAGGACATATGGAAAAATTTGTCTGTGTTCCTGTGCTCACCCCAGATGCAGCTCTTTCCATTAAGAAGGAGCATGGCCCCATCACAGGCCAGAGAATCTTTGCTCTATCATTTAGCAGTTGTGGAGCCCTGGGTGAGACACAGATCTCTCTGAGCTCCTATTTTCTTGTTTATAAGACAGAGAGAAGAAAATTAAACTTCTAGAGCAGTTTGGGAGATTAAAATAAGTTTTTAAAGTATATGACCTTTGCTCAGTAAGTAATATTTGGTATCACTATGGTTAGTATACATGATCTGGATATTTTTTAAATCTACTCACATAACCCTATGTACTCACCCTGAAATCCTTTTTAGTTTTCCTTCTCAAATAGGACTCTAGGAAGCATGTTCTGTTGGGCTATGCTATTCCACATGTGGGCTTCAGACTTCTTTTTTGTGGTTCATCCACCAACAGTATTACAGATCTACTTGATGCCCCACACAACTCTAGGCTCTAAATGAATCAATGAAGAGAGGGAAATGATGAAAGGGAATATAAAAGGCACCATCCATGCCCTCATGGGAGAGGCAGGTGTCAATCAAATGAATCACACTCTAGCTGTGTTAAAGTATTGTGGATAAGAGTAAATAACATAGGTACAATTAAAGTAAGCACTAAATAGTTATATATCCTGGTCCAGGATATAAGGGAACATATGTCCAAGGCAATGATATTTGTGCTTTGATCTGAAAATTGAATGATTTTATAAAGAAATGAAGACAGGGATGGAAGGTTATTTCAGTTAAGGGAAAAATGCATGTTGGGAGACACAAGAGAAAGGATTCATGGAGTATGTGATGGTATCCCAGAAGACAGAAGGGTCATGGGACAAGAAGACAGTATCTATGTTATGTAAAGTTCACGGGAACTCTCAACTTTTTCTGCCTTCTGCCAAGAGTAATGGGAAGCCACTGCCGTGATGTACGGGTTTTAAGAGAACACCATCACATTTACACTTGCAGAGAGATGTTATTGGGTCTTTAGCGAATTGAGGGCAAGCCATCTTTACATCTTTACTTCCAAGGGCACTCCTTCAGCTGGCTCTGAGGCAGGGGATTTGGATGCAGGCATGAGTCTGGGGCTCCTTAGGAGCCTGGCCTCCAGTCTCCACCATCCTGTGGGAGCAACCTCAGCACACCATGATTTCATCATTGTCATTATCTTAGCTTCTGGTGTCAAGGAGTTTTCAGCAGCTTCCAGTTCCCTCTGCCTGGAGGGCAGGAGAATGGCCATGCCCAGCACCAGCACTCCCACTCTGGCAAAGGGATTGCAGTGCTGAGACTTAGCCATTAAAGGTCAAGCTTGCCAATGAGTTAATCCCTATTAAAAACTTGGATCATTTTAGATTTTATTCTCCCTTGCATTTATTGCCAATAAACAACTTTCTAGTAATTAAACCATAAGGTCTTTGAAAAAAGGGGCCTCGTTACACACTATTCTACTTTCAGCTTGCTGTGCAGTAGTGGCTCGATAAATATTTGTTGCACTAAATGAACCTTAAAAATTAATAAGAAAAGATAAAATTAAAAAATCAGTCATCCTTTTGCCACTCTGAAAGAACTCTTTCCTTCCTTTCCTCCCTGCCCCATCTCAGTCTGTTCTCTGCCTCTATGCCTTCTCTCTTTCCTATCTATGGTCTTATATACTATATACTTATATATTATATACTTACACTATATACTTATATACTATATACTGTGTATACATAGGCACATTCTTTTGTTAACTTTTTAGTCTATGATCCTAGTTAATATGTGATTTATTCTTGCCAACATACTCTTACATACTGAGTCAAGTTCTGAATTTCTGCCTTGGTCTTCCTGGAGTGTGCACTGATGAACTTAGTTTTATGCACAGTATACACAAACAGGAAACACTGGCTTAAAGCTAATATCCTGAAATATAACCAGGACTGTTTTTACCTAGAGCAATGAAAATTAAACACACTTTACAGAACATAAAGGAAAAAAAGAAACTGAGTTTTATGATTATAAACAGAAATAGACCTTAAGATTATTAAAAGCTTTGAGGTCATTATGGAGAAAAAGAAAATACAAAGTTGTGTTTGGAGCTGATTTCGTAGAGGAAAGTGTCTTTAGTATTCATAGCAAAGACTTAGGGGAGGCTCAATCTTACGTGAAGGAGGCAAATCCCCTACAAAAAGGACTTGTCTTTTCAGCATGAAGAGTATTGATAACATGTCAACTTCTAAATTATTTGTTGACTGAAGCTGTTACTGAGAAATACATTTTTTTCCATTGTGAATCACGATACACACCATTTGTGTAGGGGTGGATAGATAGATAAATGATGGATAGATAGGAAAATGGGTAGATGAGAGATATACAAATACCTTGGTGAACCTTATGGTATTTTTATTCTGTATTTCATAAGCAACAGCAACAACAACAAACCACACCATCAATCCAGACCAGTATCATAGTAACAGCAGCCACTCACAGTTTGTAAAACACTGAGGTAAGGTGCCAGTGTGGCTACATGTTGCAGGGACTCTTCAAAACCAGTGACTGAGACAAGATGGAGCACTGTCTCTGTCTAAGGCTAGGTCTAGTGTAGCACTTCAGATTCAGTGTGCAGCTCTAGATACTGAGAGGCCCTGGGGTTTTCTGTTTGCTTGCTTTGGCTGTGGTTTGGTGGTTGAACATCACCCATATTTGCGTTAAAATGTACCTCCTGCTGTGAGGGATGAAGAGGTGGGACCAGGTGGGACTTTTAAGAGGTGATTGGGTCGCGATAAATGGAGTAATCATTCTACAGGCTAATGAGTTATCACAGGAGTGGATGCAATACAGAAATGGACTATCTTTGGCAGGCTTACTCAGTCTTGACATGTGATGAGAGCTACCATGTCATCACTTAGCAGAATGTCCCTTACTAGATCTGGTACCATGTTCTTGGACTTCCAGAACAATGAATTAAATAAACTACTTTACTTTATAAAGTCCATAGTCTATGAGTCCATAGCCTATGTTATTCAGTGGTAGCAATAGAAAAGTCTAAGACAATATTTACCCCAATTTGTCCCAAGATGCTTTGCTTGTACACTCACATCCTATTCAGTAGAACAGGAGGAGGCCAGCATGGCCTTATTTCCAGAAACACAGCTCTATAATGTGTAATATTTGCCTTTGTATCTCGCTGGCCAGAAGTCAGATACATGCCTCTGGGGATGGAAGAGGGGTGGGGGAAACGTTATCTACCCTATGTAGCAATGTGTCTAAATAGGAAGAAGAAGTCCTATTGTGTTCTCATGGAACTTGGAAATAAAGCAGTAGGAGTAATGTAGTTGTGTGTACATGAGAATAGTGATGAGGCACAGGATGTGGAGCCAGCCCGACTTGGACCAACTCTCAACTCTGGTACTTACTAAGTATCAGACATATAAGTACCAGATACTAAGTTGGCTTTCTACTCACGTTATAAAGATCAAATGTTTCATGGTGCTTATGGCAGTGTTCATCACAGAGTAAATGCTGTGCATTTGCACTTAAAAAAAGGGAGGTAAGGGGTTGGAGAGATGATTCAGCAATTAAGAGAGCTTGCTATATGAGTTGGGTTCCCAGCACCCACATCTAGCTTCTCATAACCATCTGTTAACTCCAACTCCAAGATATCTGACGCCCTCTTCTGGCCACCCCAGACACCTGCACTCCCACATACAGACACACAGATACACACTTGTATAAAAAATTGAAAAATATTTTTGGTTGTGAGCCTATCCTTTAACTGCTGAGCCATCTCTCCAAGCTAGGCAGTGGTGGCACATGCCTTTTATCCCAGCACTCAGGAGGCAGAGCCAGGCGAATCTCTGTGAGTTCGAGGCCAGCCTGGGCTACCAAGTGAGTTCCAGGAAAGATGCAAAGCTACACAGAGAAACCCTGTCTCAATATACCAAAAAAGAAAAAAAAAAGGAAAAAAAAAAGAAAAAAAAGAAAAAAGGGGAAAAAAAGAAAAAAAGGAAAAAATAAAGAAAAAAAAAGAAAAAGAAAGAAATTGAAAAATAAAACCTTTTCAGAAGTTGAGATAAAATTACTAGGAAGGCAGGGGTGAAATCAGGTTAAGGAATAAGGAGAAGGGAGCCTGCAAAGCCCTCTGAGGAAGGGGAGAGATCAGTAGAGAGAGAGCTTGTACATCTGACTTGAGGCAATGTGTGAGTAGAGATGGAATAATACAGGGAAGAGCAGGGGGTGCTGAGATACTGGGACTAGGTGTGACTGTGTGGGTACTGGGTGTATAAAGAGTTCCGTTCCATTCATGCTGCTGAAGGCCAGACACTCAGACTCTGGGCTCCCAGGGCTGTCTGCACTGGGAAGGCATGTGCTGAGAACTAAGATGCAGCTTAAAAATGAACTAGGATGTCAGGGTTAGGGACTTTCCTAGAAGGATATGCTGAGATTCTAAATCCTCTTTTTTTTTTTTAACCTTGAGAGAAAACTGTTGATTGCAATAAAGCAGAGCCCAAGCCCATCATACCAATGTGGCCTCGGCTAGCTAAGGTATTGCTAGCTGCCGTAGTGGAAGAAACATGAAGTCTTGGTGCTGTGGCCCACTAGAAATGTATTTACAAATACAAATGTATATAAGAATAAAGCCACATAGTACCTCAAGTGGAAGAGGTGGGCTCCGTAGTGGAGATACGTGGGTTCATGGTTAATTATGTCACTTGGAAATAAACCCTAATTATCATTCTGGAGGAAAGAGCACTTAGGACGCTTAGGACAGTAGTCAAGGCTTCTGTAGGATGGGGAGTTAATTTTATCATTCTTGTTCACATTCTATAATGTGGTAACATTCCTGAGCAGAAAGGGGTCTGAGGAAGTGTGTCTCTTGCTGGGAGACCTGGTTAGCCTTAACTGTCAACTTGACACAGCCTCAGTCATCTGACTAGAGAGCCTCAGTTGAGTCATTGCCTAGGTCCTATTGTCCTGTGTGCATGTCCGTGGAAGACTGCTTTGAGTGTTAATTGGTGTAGGCAGGCGCAGCCCACTGTGGGTGGTACCGTTCCTAGGCAGGCAGTCTTAAACTGTGTAAGAAAAATAGCTGAGTGACCAGCTAGCAAGTAGCACCTTCCACGGTTCCTGCTTTACTTCTCTGGCTGCGAAGTGAGTTCTTCTGTTGGAGGGAATGCTGCATGGAACAGCAAACAGGCAGACCTTCAACTTTCTACTTCCAGTCCCTGCCTCGACTGCCCTCAGTGATGGCTATGACATGGAGTTGCAAACCAAATTTACCCTTTCTTCCTCAAAGTTGCTGTGGTCAGAGTATTTGTCACAGACTGGAAACTAGAACACCGAGTAACCACTCTTCAGCTGCCACTGATCCATATGGAAGAGGAGGACACTTTGGGGATGACTGAATTCTTTCACTCCAGCTGGCTCATGGGACTCTAGTTGTAAGCCTGTCTGCTGCTCAGAAATGAGATCACTGTTCATTAGTTCAGATCACAGCACAGTTTGTTCCCTGTGTCTCATCCACCCTCCTTTAGACTATCCTTTAGCACTGTCCTTCCCTTTGGAACTGACATTGGCCTTGACATTTGTATTAGCCAGGGTTTTCTAGAGTCACAGAACTTATGAAATCAATATCTATCTATCTATCTATCTATCTATCTATCTATCTATCTATCTATCTATCTATCTAATCTATCTATCTATCTAAGGGATTTATTGGAATGACCTACAGGCTGCAGTCCAGCTAATTCAACAATGGCTAGCTGTGAATGGAAAGTCCAGGAATCTAGTAGTTGCTCTGTCCCATAGGACTGGATGTCTCAGCTGGTCTTCTGTAGATGCTGGAATCCTGAAGAAGTAGACTTCAATGCCAGTGAAGGAATGGATGTGCTAGCAAGGCGAGGGCAACCAGGCAAAGAGCAAAAGCTTCCCTCTTCTATGTCCTTATATAGACTTCCAGAAGAATGTATGGCCCGCCTTAAAGATGTATGTCTTCCTGCCTCAATATCCAGGTCAAAGGTGTGTCTTCCTCCCTTAAATGTCCAGACTAAATATGGATTCACCCACTTCAAACCAAACAGAAAATCTTTCACAGGTGTGCCCGCCATTTCTGGATTGTAGTTCATCCCAGATGTAGTCAAGTTAATAACCAAGAATAGCCATCACAGCCTTCATCTGGGAACTAAGTGTGAGCAGTATGTAAAGGCTAGAGTGTTACTTCTAGTATTTCATCTGGATCTTCCATCCCCAGACCACTTTAACTTCAGAGCTGGAGTCAGAGAAAATATAACATAACAATAAACTGTGTTGAATTTAGGGTCAAAAGGTCTTCAGTTCAACTATCAATCACTTATCCTCCTGTCCCAATGACTTTGGGTAGTTGCTAATGCAGTCTCAGGCCTCACGTATCTTATCTTCAAGATACAGATAAACATTTTCCCCCTCCCGAGGTTGTCATAGGATTAAATAAGATTATATATGCAAGGATGTGGTGAAGTACCTAACTCATTAATATCCTGTAATTATTATTGCTCAGATTTCCATTGTCTACTTGGTGTCAAGGTGGATAGGAGCCTTACATCATATACAAGGAGAGAAAAAACTCATACAAGATATCCAGGAAAAAAACTTGCTTTCTGAATTCCTGATTTAAGACTGAACTGATTCCAAATCAGGAAAAAAGTGTGGCTTTCCTGAGTGATATTAAGTCTGGCCATGGTATGGATTGGATACTGGAAGATTCTTCTCTTAGGAGCAAGGGATTATTGTCTATGGAGGTTTCTCGTAAAGCTGGAGCCTTCAGGTGGGGCTGGAGTCTTAGCTCAATAAGAAACAATCCATGCAAACCAGAAGGGTTGGAGGAGGAGGACAGGCCAGCCAAGGCAGAGCTTTCCTGTTTGCTGCATTTTTATTCTGTTGCTTTCTTTCCCTCTTCCAGGCAGTTACTAGGAAAGGAAGGGATAAAGGATGCTCAGTTGATCCTGAAGCCAACGCACTGAGTTGGATTAAGGTAGACTGTCTGGCGGAAGGTGGCATTGAGAGATCTTTCCTCCAAAGGCAGGTCCCACCTGCACAACCTCTTTTGTCTGAAGTAAGTTTTCCTGACAGATTCTGCAAAAGATGAAGTTCTCATTTTGTATCAACCAGGTCACCAGCACCATTCAGCAAGTCTGAGCCCAGTGCTGGTGTTCATTTCCCAACTGATGGCCCTCTTCCAGAGTCTCAACATTTGGGCTTTGTGACAAAGAGACATCTCCCAGTGTGAGCACTGCACAGAAGGTGGTGACATTCGTGCACCTCACTCTCTAATCGGTGTACTTTCTCTGTCTGTCTGTCTGTCTGTCTGTCTATCTATCTGTCTGTCTCTGTCTCTGTCATCTGAGGATGATGGGTGGTGATTATCTGGCATGTAGACTGAGCTGTGGACTAGTTCTGCAGAGTGAAGCTGTGCATTGGTCCATGTTAATTAATAAATTACACAACAAGGAAACAAACCTGTTCCACTACAAATAAATTTCAAAAACACTTTTCCACAGAATAGTGATTTAATGTAATCCCCCCCCCCCCCAAAAAAAAAAAAACCTGAAAGAAAAATATCCAAGTAGTTGCTTCTTTGAGGAAAAATTGAGTTCTCAAACTCTATTTTGTATCTTACACATTCTTATCACCCAGAGCACTGGAATTCTAAAATATTCTTCATGGAAGTAACTCCTTTATCTTTATCATGCCCCTTCATTCAAGGTTCTGGGATCTATGTGGAAGAGGAGGAAAGACTGTAGTAGCCAGAGGTGGTGGATAACTTCAAAGAAATAGCATTTTCTGGACACAACAGGGCTGACACACATGTAGACTCACAGACTATGCCAGCTTGCACAAGACCTGCATGAGCTCACACCAGCCAAAATCCCTGCACACAGCTGAGGAAGTGGGCACAAAATACCACCCCTAGCCAAGAAGCTATTTCTAACTCAACTGCGGGCAGAGGGAAAATCAGTTTTCTTCAATGGAGTAACTCCATTCCCAGGCAGGAGTAGTTGGCCAACACAAAACAGACTCCATGTTTTTTTTGTTTTTGTTTGTTTGTTTGCTTGCTTGTTTTGGTTTTCTTTAAAAGAGAGAAAGAATATGAAGTTTGGGGTGTGAGAATCTGGGAGGAACAGAGACAGGGAAGAATATGATCAAAATATCCTGTAAGACAAACATGGTATGTACTCACTCATAGGAGGATACTAGATGTAAAACAAAGATGACTCACAACTCCAGGGAGGCTACCTTGAAAACAGGACCCTAAGAAAGACACAGGGATCACCCAATGACAGAGAAATGGATGAGATCTACATGAAAAACCTGGATGTGAGTGGGGGTAATGAAGGGCAAGGTTCGAGGGAAAGAGAGCTTAGGGGAGCAGGAGATCCCAACTGAATCAAGAACAGAGAGGGAGAACAAGAAATAAGAGACCATGATAAATGAAGACCACATGAGAATAGGAAGAAGCAAAGTGCTAGAGAGGTCCACAGAAATCCACAAAGATACCTCCACAATAGACTACTGGCAGTGGGTGAGAGAAAGCCCGAACTGACCTACTCTGGTGATAGGATGGCCAAACACCCTAATTGTCGTGTTAGATATCTCATCCAATGACTGAGGGAACCGGATGCAGAGATCCACGGCCATGCCCCAGGTGGAGCTCCAGGAGTCCAGTTGGTGAGAAAGAGGAGGGTTTGTATGAGCGAGAATTGTTGAGACCAAGATTGGAAAAAGCACAGGGACAAATAGCCAAATGAATAGAAACACATGAACTATGAACCAATAGCTGAGGAGCCCCCAACTGGATCAGGCACTCTGGATAAGTGAGACAGTTGATTAGCTTGAACTGTTTGGGAGGCATCCAGGCAGTGGGACCAGGACCTGTCCTCAGTGCATGAGCTGGCTGTTTGGAACCTGGGGCTTATGCAGGGACACTTAGCTCAGCCTGGGAGGAGGGGACTGGACCTGCCTGAACTGAATCTACCAGGTTGAACTCAATCCCCAGGGGAGTCTTTGCCCTGGAGGAGATGGGAATTGGGGGTGGGTTGGGGGGAAGGGGGGGGAGCGGGGAGGACAAGGGAATCCGTGGCTGATATGTAAAATTAAATTAAATTATAAAATAAAAAAGTATTTAAAAAAAAGAAAAAGAAATTCTCAAAAAACAAAAAGCATTAAAAAAGAAAAGGCTCCTTTACCTTTGCTTAAACCAGTGTTTCAGTCGTTGAGTTTGACTAGAATCTTTTCTCCCTAAGTGCCTCCCGCAGCATGAGAGGTGGAGAGGAGGAGCTGACAATGGAGTGGCCAGCATCCTGCAGTCTGCTGGCAGCATTCCACACCCCCAAGAGTAGAAGATCTGGTTTACTTAGTTGGGTTGTGAAATTACACCACCACCTTCAGGCTCCTTCTGTCAGCCACTCCTTTGAGCCCACAGATTCCAGAACTAATAGAGGGAGGTGGAAACAGTACCTCATCACCATCAAGATTTTCAGAATTGGAAAACAGACAGCTCAGAGTTCAGGACAAGAACATTCTAGAATGAGGCTGGTGGAGCTGTGAGAAGAGGAGGAGTCCCATGGCACTCTTTCTTGGGTGTCTAACTAACTATTCATCTTCTTTCTTGTCTTCCCATGATTCCTATTGCACCTCTAAGAGTTTAAGGGTACAGTTGAAAATAAAACAGAGTCAATTTCCACTCTTATGGGTCTGTGATCTTCTGCAGACATAGACAAGCAATCAGGCTATTTTTAATCATAAATTAACTGCATCATGGAAAGAAAAAGGGCTAAAAGTGTGGCAAAAGCCAAGAGGGGTACCCACATAGTCTCTAAAGGCTGGACGATCCAAAAAGGCTTCCTAAAGAAAGACAGCTCAGTTGGGCGGTGGTGGTACACACCTTTAATCCCAGCACTTGAGAGGCAGAGCCAGGTAGATCTCTGTGAGTTCGAGGCCAGCCTGGTCTACAGAGCGAGACCCAGGACATGCACCAAAACTACACAGAGAAACCCTGTCTTGAACCCCACCCCCCCAAAAAAAGACAGCTCAGTTCTAGAGGGTGGAGAGAAGGGAGCTCACTCAAGTGCAAGAGGCCAAGAGGCAGAGATGACAGACAGGTGTTTAAGGCGGGCCGTTTACTTGTGATCTCCTGGAAAACTTCAGTGACACAATGACAGCTTGGATCTGAGGAGGCCACTCTGGCCCAGGTGGGATCAGTTTCCAGTCGCTTCTCCAGTTGTTACAGAAACCTCAGGTTTTCTGCTTTAGGTGCCAGCCTTACAGAGTCCCTTGTAGCCCATTTTTAGTTAGGTCCCTGCTGAGAGCAGTAATAACCTTTTAAATGTAACTATCTCCAAGGGCAGGGTCAAAGACACCCAGCTCTTTTCTTGTGTAAAATTAATTGAGCTCCAAGGTCAGGAGGTGATGAGTGGGGCTCATTAGAACAAATGCTTTCCTATTTGAGTAAAAAGACCTTTGGGGTCCTTTCAAGAGCTTGCCTAAATTCAGTAATTATATCTGTCCTATGGTTTAAGCCTTCAGAGCAGTGAGATAAGAGTGCCCAGAATTGGAAGGAGGAATGCAAACAGATTCAACCAAGCCTGGCTAGGTTGCTGGTTTAGATGGAGTCTCTTAGGAGTGGTAGGCTCTTGTTGCTCTGAGTGTGCTTCTTGAGAACAGGCCATGAGCAGAGGTACATCCATCATTAGCTACCAAAGCTCTTACTATGGTCTTCTGCATAGAGGGTTCACTAAGTGTTGGGTCTCATCATCATCGTTGTGGTCATCGGTAATAGCCAACGGGGTCATTTTCTAACAACAACTTTCACAGAAATCCTAATTTTTATTAGGACAGACATCCCTCCTTCTCAAATTCACGCTCTTTGTAGGAAGAAGACCCAAGCTTTTTGTATTAGTTACTTTTCTTGTTGCTGTGACAGAAATCCCAACAGAAACAATTTAAGGAGGGACAGGTTTATTTGGCCTCAGGGTTTGGGGGCGCAGTTCATGGTGGGGACTTTGTGACAACAGAAGTATGAGGGGGCTGGTCATATTGTATCCAGAGCCAGGAAGCAGGCAGAGGGATAGATGGTGGTGACTAACTCACTTTCTCTATTTATCAGGACCTCAGCCTATGGCATGGTACTGCTCACAGTTAGGGTAGGATCTTCCTACTTCAATTAACCCCATCTAGAAATTTCCTCACAAATATGCCCAGAGTTTTGCCTCCTGGGCGCTTCTAGGTCCTGTTAATCTGATCGTTAATATTGACCATTATACTTTATACATCATCCAGAACTATTTCAACTATTAAAACTCTTGCTTGGTTCCATTTGGACCAACGAAAGAGGAAGAGATCTTAGAGTTTCTGGGATTATACGTCTTTGTTTTTCTCAGAGAGCTTTTCACTGTGACTCTTTTATGCTGTCTCTTGGTATAGACCAAAAGAGCCTTTGGTAGATGTTGACAAGCATCTCATAGCTGCAAGCACGCCCTACCTTGGGGAAAAACAGTGTCAGGAGAATAGAAGAAGTATGGGAATGACAGCATTGGTGACTGGTTGAGTCAACCCAAAGCTTCTTCATATCATTATTTACCCATATATCATCTTGAAGTAAGAAGCAATTGGGTTAATTTACAACTATTATTTATATCTCAAGTCATCTCAAATGATGGAGGACCTGACACCAGAAAGTGGGACACTGTTGATCACAACCTTTAGTTAGAACTTGACTGAGGTGACATGAAAGCTTCTGTGGAAGGCTCTAGTTGGTTAAATTGGCCGCACAAGCACTGTGGGAAAGAGATCACCAAGATGGTAGCATCAGACTTGGTGGAAAAAGTGGAGTGTTATTGAATGGATATGAAGATCTTGTTAGCAAGAAAAATTTGAGGCTTAGATGACATCCTTGAACACAAAAAGAGAAGAAAATTCAACTCTATTTCAAGACATCTTGTATGGTGCACCCTGTTTAACCCAAGTTGATTTGAATTTTATACAACAGATCACATGATGACCTCAGCAGACATTTATGATGTGCTTATGTGTTTCTTGTTGTTTGAGTACTTAGCAAACATTTGTTTACCAGAATGCTTCACCATTAAAGAATTCATTCTTTGAAGGCAGGAGGTGTGAATATCTGAGCATTCCTGTTGGCCAAAATAATACCTGGTACATATAGGTACACTTGTGTCCTTGACAAATGAATAGCCTTTAATGGGACACATAACAGAGGTTAACAGGTAGGATGTGATGCAAGTTCACTCTTTAAACCTACAGTGAACAATTTTTTGAGTAAAAACAATTAGGCTAGTACTCTTCACCTCTTTTGGGTCTGCTTTTCCCCTTGTTTTTATTTTATTTTTTGTAAAATAATAGTGTTACATAGAATAGCATAATCTCCTCTTTACTGTTCTCTAGATACTATCTGGTATTAAAATGAGAGACAGGCCATGTCAGAAAGGTAGCCATTCTTAATGGACTCAGTGTCAGAATAGTATTCAGTGTCTCATGGGACAGATACTGTAGAATGTAGCTTTTTCTTCCAGATAGCCATCCCTCTACCCCAAATTCAGGACTGGTTAGGATTGCAAAAGTTTTGAGATGGCTACACTTTCTGGTAGCTAGGGGAGAAAGTGTATGCATCTTATATTTCATCAGCAGAAGGTCTGTGTAAAGTGCTGGTGGCTGACAGATCCCAGATGCTGCAAACTGGAGACCTGTTCCTTTCTTCTTCTCCTCTCTTCCTAGGAGTCATATCTGCCTCATAGTATGAAGTTTCTCTCCAAGTCTTGTGCTGATTTTGTACTAGAATGCAGTGGGTCCCCCATGCATCTAAATTATGCACTGGTCTACTTTTCCTTTCTTCTGAGGACCTAAACTGAGGCACAGTGCATGGGTTTTGAGTGGCTGGCTTAGCAAACTGCGGGGGTGTAAGGGCAGTGGTTAGTATCCTTTCTTCCAGGCATAAAGGAACCAACAGCTGTCTGTCTCGAAGTTTATACCAAGTGACAGTGATGGCGTTTTCTTGAGCAAACTTGAAAGAAGGAAGAGAGGAAGAAATAGTGTGAAAGGCACAGTGACAGAGCACACCTGGAAAGGACAGCAACACAAGCTCCCTTCTTTTAAGTTAAGCATTCAAGGACTTTAAGCTGTGCCTTTCACCAGGGAATAGATTGCTGGAAAACCACTGAGCTGATAAAATCTCCAGGATCTCTGGGCTTTGTCTTGGGGTACATCCTTATTACTGACTCATATCTTCTTCTGCCTGTCATACTTTGCTGCTCACTATCACAGTCAGCTTCATGCCACACTGGAAGGAAGACGATATATAAATAATATCTATCTAGATTTTCAACTGGGTTTTGTTGTGTGGCTTTAAGCAAATGACTTTATTGCTCTCAGCCTGTTCTTATCTTGGAAAGGGGCTGTGTGTGTGTGTGTGCATCTGTCTGTCTGTCTGTCTGTCTGTCCATGCATACAGAGTGTATCTTCAGGTGTCTTCTTTAGTTGCTTTGCACTTTTTTTTTTAATGAGATAAGAGATCTTCCCTTTAACCTGGAGCTCACTGACTCAGCTAGCCTGGCTGGCCGGTAAGCTCTAGAGATCTGCTTAGCCCTGCTTCCATCTCCACAACACTGTGGTTACAGGCACCCATGCTGGTGAGTGCAGCTTTTGCACAAATACTGGGGATCTGAACTCAGGTTCTTGTGTTTACATGGCAACCACTTTACCTACTGAGCCATCTCTCTGCACTGATAATCCTATTTCGACGTGTTTTTAAGGGGATGAAACAAAATGACTCAAGTGTGATGGTCTAGCACAAAGGAAGGCACAAGGAGGTGCTCAGTGGTATTTGTCGTGGCTCAGGAGGTGGTAATTTTGATAGAACAGTGGGGAGCATTTAGAAAAGCTGGGAGCACTCAGAGTGCTCTACCCCTACTCTTCCAGGGGATGCTGATGAATCTGATGTGAAAGGCTCTATTTGTGGGTTCTCTGACCACTGGCCTCTTTCCTCAAGTTTCTGATAAAAGTTGAAATAACCACTGTTACCTTAAAGTCTATCTTCCCCTTATTTTAGGAGAACTATTATAAATATTTTATGATAGACTTGGAATCTAAATAGGATGGGCTGTGTTTTGGAGCTAAAGATAATCCAGTCTGGCATGCTCCACAAAGCATGTTCAGAGGAGACTGAGGCGCAGGCTGAGCAGAGGTGTGCCCTAGAGTGTGACAAAGCTGAGATGACTCCTTGTGTCCTGCTCTCAAAGCAGACAGTGCTATCTGGGATGGCTTTCTTTGGGGGATCATTTTCATTTGTTTTATTGGAATGAAACCCCTATCTTCTAGGGTCCCAGGGTTCTACTCTGTGGAAATCTGTGGGACTTTCTTTACAGCATGAGTGAGTTCTCTGCATCTAGGGAACTATAAAACCTTACAGTCTTTAATGTCTCTGCCTTGCCTCCTCTGCCATGGGAGTGACATGCTCTTTTCAGATTATCACTCCAGAGCCTACATTCCAGAGCTACACATCCATTTGTGGGATGTGTTGAATTCATAGCTCTTATAATCATGGGTTGTCTCAGCATCACTGAGCATCAAGGATGAGGACAGGGGCAAGGCATAGAGATATCACTTCACTTCTTTAGAGAAAGATTTCAAGAGTTATACATCCCCAAGACTTTTAGCCAGGAGGAAGGAGAGATGGATTGGGCAAGAAAATGGATTCAAGTTAATTTGCTATGGCTTGAAGTACACCTTTGCTACATACTAACTATGTGACCTGAGGTAGGTATTTGAGACCCCAGAGTCTCTTTCCAGGCAGATGTTTATGTTAACTTGCATATTAATGCACATGTGGGTGGGGGCTTGCATGGGCCCATGTGGCTTTGCATCTGTTTGTAGCCTGGCACCTATAGTTTTTCTCTGCTGTCACTTCAAAGTTGTTCGTTGAGTTTGGTGGCATGGATCATTCATTCAATGCATAAACATGCAGCAAGCACCTAGGAGGTGGCAGACCCCATTAGGAGCCAAGGAAAGGGCTATGAATTAAACATGCTCCCTCACTTTAAGGCACACAGTCTACCACCTGAGAATAACTGTGACGCTATGTGTTAAGGACATGAGCAGAGTCCTTCGGGAGTGTAGAGGAAGATATGAGCATATTTCTGGGGAAAGCTGGGGGAGGGCATGACAGGCCTGGAAGGTGAGAGGTGTCATGTGTGCGGGAGACAGAGCTGTGCGTAGGAGAGACCTGGGAGGGTGCTTCAGCTAGAGAGGTACAGAAGAACAAACCAGTGCTAATCAGGAAGGCAGGTGATGTAGGCGACTGAGGGATTACTTTGAATCTGTGTGTTTTAGTTTTTTTTTCAAATGGTTGTTAAGTTTTCAGGACTTAAATACTAAGTTGTTTGGGCCTACCTGCTTAACAAAGGCAACAGATTTCTCTTTTGGCCGATGTCACCTGGAATTATTAGCGAGACTGCAATAAACTGAGGAAATATGGGAGATTCTACCCTATGTAAACAGGAATACATTTCTCAGATATGCTTTATTTTCCCATACCAACATGCTTTCAGCTGTAATTGTAGGAGCAAGACTGTGATGATGTTACTTTTTATTGAAATGGACAAATACAGTGTTCACAGCTGTGTATGTGTATGCCTCCAATACGCATGTATACACAGACACACACAGACACACAGACACACAGACACACACACACACAGATACACAGAGAGAGAGAGAGACAGAGACAGAGACAGAGAGAGACAGAGACAGAGAGAGACAGAGAGAGAGATAGAGACAGAGAGACAGAGAGAGACTGAGACTTGGCCACAATGGCACCTTTAGAAGGTAATTAATTTTGAGAAATGAAAATGATTAAAAACCATTTGGGATATCATTTCTAGAGCACTGGAGGGAATTGGGATTGGCAGTTTCTAGAGAGGAATGGCTCCATAGCAGTGACCAAGGGGAGAAGTCCAGTGCTTCTGGCCAGCAGTAAGTGGCAGTGACTGGGTGGATGAGGCACTCAGAGAAGAATCCTTTGGAGCCAGGCATTTCCCAAGGCTCTTCACCTGTGCAACCTTACCGAATTCTTTTTTTCCCCCAGTTTTCATTGTGTGCATTCATTTTACACGGTACCATGTTACACAAGGACTTTTCATACCAGTCCATATTGCATGTTAACGTCTCCCCCTTCCCTCATGTCCCCTCCCATCTCCATTCTCTCCCTGGCTGTCATTCTCCTTTAGACAATTTCACTTCCAGATTCATGTCAATTATACACACATGATTTCATGTAGCTATATAAAACCTAAGAACCACAAATAAACATACATGTGACTTTCTGGGATTAGCTTAGCTTACTTGACATGATGATCTCTAGTTGTATCTATTTTCTGGCAAATGTCATAACTTACTTCTTCTTTGTGGCTGAAAGGAACCCCATTGTGTATATATGTACACAACTGTGTACATTTTCCTTCTCTGGTGCTCCGTGGATGGAAACCTAGGTGGATTCCCTAATTCAGCTGTTGTGAACAGCACTGTAATGAGCATTGATGTGCAGGTAACTCTATGAGAGGTTGACTAGAAGTCTTTGGGGTAAACATCCAGGAATGGTATAGCTTGATCACATGATAGATCTCTTTTTATTTTATTTTTTCAGAAACCTCATACTGATTTCTATGTTAGTTTGCATTCCGAGCAGAAGTGCATAATGACTCCCCTTTGCTCACATCCTCGTTAGCATCTATTATTTTTTCCATCACAACCATTAATTCAGACTTCTGTAATGACTAGGGAAGTTGAACATTCTTTTTTCTTTCCTGTTTATTGGTCATTTGTATTTCTTCTTTGATCCATCACCTTCTTTACTGTATCCACACTATTTCTGCAAAATGAATTGACACCATCCTAGCTTTGTTTTGATTTTCATCCATCCTGATTGCTACAAATATGCCCAGCCTCCCTGCACTCTGTGAAACCTCCCAGCAGTTCCTTAAGCTGCTCCCGTGACTGTCCCAGTTGGTGCTTACATGTCCTGTCAAACACCTTCAAAATTGCTACTGTTTTTTGCTGTTTAATCCTGGCTCTCGATCCTTCCTAATGAGGCCTTCAGGAACCTTTCATGGGGCAAGCGTGGTTTCTGAGTACCATCAGCACCAGTTAGAGACATGTTTCTCTCTGAGGAGTGATGCATGTTTCTGCTTGTGTCTTCTCTACCCACTCTGTATTTAGGAACTGGGAAGAGCTGCTCTTAGTGGAAAATTTGATCAAGAATCCCACTTGCCATTCTATAGGTCTCTTGGTTCTCACCATGTCTTATACCTGGTCCTCCCCTCAGCTTTGGAATTAACTGTCCACCTCTACTCACATCACTGCTGTCTAATTTCTGCAGTGTCTGACACTTCAGTTTTTGTGCCATTTCTCTCAGTTCTTAGCTGACCTCCAGTGGCCCTCTCCGACTCTCTCTCTCTGCATATTTTCTATCTTGAGGACCAGACCCATTGTCCCAGGACCCTGATGAAGGTGTCAGAGACGGTGTCTAGACCCTCTGATGTCCAGATGGGCAGCTTCAGCTGCACCTGTGGGTCACCTGCCCAAACCTGTCCTTTTCTGCGGTGGTTCTGATTTGTGCTCCACGATGGCCATGGATGCTGGGGATCTTTTCTCTGCTCATTGGTCACTTGTGATTTCTCTACTCATATCATTGCTGCATTTCATTTCCCCCTCCCTTTTACTTCTTGAATGTAAGATATCTACACTGCTCTCATTCATCTCTTCCGGAATGCCTGCCATGATCTTTGAGGGAATCAACAGAAGGGATGACAGCAGCCTTGTACAGAGACTGCCTAATGAGCTTCAACAACCTTGTAAGCCACACCCCTGAAGCCCTCCCCCAACTGCCTCCAGTTCTCTGGCTGCCTCAGCCCCACATTTGAACCTTGTCTCCCACTGTCACCCACTCAGCTCTGTTCCAGTGGCAGTATGAGGTGCCCCCTCCCCCTGTCAACCCCTTAAACATTTACTTTTGGAACATCTTCAGATTCCTTGTCATCTTTAGCAACTTTTATGATCTCAACATCTTTAACTTGGGATTCCAAAACTATGGTTTATGTTCTTAAAAACAGTTTTCTTTTCAATCAGTTCCCAGGGTGGTTGCAAAGGGCTATGAAGAAGTACATAGAATATGTTCTTGTGGAGTCTCTGGTACACACATGTGATGAATAATGGCTGATCCCACTCAGCTTCCACCCCAGAGCATGTGAGAGGCTGTCAACAGCACACCGCTTGTCCTGATTGGAAGATCTGGAAATTGCTTTGTAGTTCTTGTTTTTATTTATTTTCTTCTGCGGTTCCTTCTGGGACAGTTCAGATTCTACCCTGGGTTCTAATGAAGACACACCCTTTCTGTGAAGGCCTATCTTTGAAAGATGATGCTGAATGTTTGTTTAACTATGCAGAGATGTGTTGCATTTGTTTAATTATCTAAAGAAGTGTTGCATTTGTTTAATTATATAAAGATGTATTGCTGTTTTACCTTGCCTGCCTAAGGCACCTGATTGGTCTAATAAAAAGCTGAATGGCCAATAGCAAGGGAGAAGGTATAGGCAGGACTTCTGGGCAGGGAGAGTAAATAGGAGGAGGAATTTAGGCTCAGGAGAAAAAGAAAGAAAGAAAAGAGATGCCAGGGGCCAGCCAGCTAGACACAGAGGAAGCAAGGAAATAGGACATGCAGAATGAAAGAAAGGTAAAAAAGCCCAGAGGCAAAACATAGATGAATAGAAACAAGTTAAATTAAGTTAAAAAAGCTAGTGGGACAAGCCTAAGCTAAGGCCTAGCATTCATAAATAATAATAAGTCAACATGTCTTTATTTGGGAACTGTTTGGCAGCCCAAAGAAAATTCCACATACAGTGCTCCTGACTTCCAGCTATAAAATTGTTTCCTTTTATTCCATCAAATAATCTGAGGGGGCTGTGGATTCAGTAAATGAAGATTGATCTAATTAGTAGCACTGGAGCTCACTTATAGCCATGGCTCATGTTTTATCACACAGCTGAGTTTTCAAAGTGTTTTCTTGCTGTGAGATAGGCAGGACACATGAGGACTTCTGGTGGTGACACTGGGCCCGGGTGGCTTAGGTGATGCAGCTAAAGGTTACAGAGAGTAGTTAGAACACATGGATCCTGGTTCTCAGGGTACAGCTCCTCCTCCATACTCCCCAGAAAGCAAAATGGTAACAAAGTTAATCTTGAATTCCAGTCTGCTTAATCTTGGGAAGAGGGGTACTGCTTTGCTTTATCATTCCCTTCAATGAGTCTCTGATATTGTTACTCTCTAGAATTCAGGATTTGTACTGAATGGGTCAGAGTTCAGACACAGAGAGCATTTGATAGTTGTTTTGTTGCTGTTTTGTAACAAACCACCTTAAAACTAGTGACTTAAAATAATAGTTTATTTTCCTCAGGTTTCATGGACTGCCTAGTCAGACCCTCCGCTGGATTGGAAGATAAGATGGCTGCATCTTTAAGTCTAGCACTTGGAGTGGATTGTACTTAGTATCTGATCTTCCATGGTTTACTTCCATGAGAATGCCCATTTCTAGGAGTCTAGACTGATGTTTTCCATGTTGTTCCAATTGAGGAAGCCCAGAAAAGTCAAGACCTATTGAGACTTGGGCTTACATCATACATAATATCGTCTCTATCATCTTTATACTGGTCACAGTCATCCCAAAGCCAGCCTGACCCAAGACTAGGAGAGGTGGACTCCACTGCTAGGTGGGAGAACTTGACACTCACAGTGTAGGGCAAATTGGTAGGTATACCTTGCAGACAATGGAGCATGATGTCATTGTGTATTGAATGAGCTAGAGACCCTGGGTGTGGCCTCCTCACAATGTATCATTAGTCATGCTTAGGATCCATCTTCATGTGAGAATTGACTCTTTGTTCTCACCCTGACCTTGACCTTCGTCTTCACTCCCTCTTGGATGGAGTTCAATGTTCATGCTTCTTTATGGCATGGGGAGAAGGGAATCATGCCTGCCCCTTAGGTGTTCTCAATTCTGTTCCTTTGGGGTTTGTGCTCTCTAAGGATGAAAAAGAGAGCAGTGGTCTTTAATACCTGGCTCTTTCTTTGTCTCTATATCCCTCTTTCTTCCCCTTTCCATCTTTCCTCTCCCTCCCCTTCTCTTCCCTTTCCTCTCTCTTTCACTTCTCCTTTTCCTCTTCCCTTCCTCCTTTCTCCTTTCTTCCCTCTGTCCCTCTCTCTACCTCTCCTTTCTGTTTCCTTCTTCCCCCCTCCTCTCTCTTACCTATCCCTTCCCTTCCTTCCTCCTTTTCCTTCCTCCCACTCTCTTTCCAGGCTGGTGGTTTTTAATTCAACATATAGCCCAGGCTAGCCTCCACCTTGAAATTCTGCCTTAGCTTCCCATGGGATGGAATTACAGACATGTACATAGTGTGTTGCTGTTTGCCTGAGAGAGCTTCGTCTTTCCTATGTGGATGCATTTTCCTTCCATCATATCCATGGCTACCATTATTCCCAAGTTACTACTTGAATATTCTTTCCAAACTTTATTTTTTTTAAATTATAATATAATTACACAACTGTCTTCATTTCCTCCCTCCAATCTGTTTCATGTATTTCCCCCTTGCTATTTTTCAAGTTCATGGCCTCTTTTTCTTTAATGGTTGTTACACACAGAGACACACAGACACATTTACTTCTAAATATGAAAACAGTTTAGTCCATATAATGTTGGTTGTTTATGTATGATCTTAGGGCTAACCACTTGGTATTGAATAACCAGTTGGTAGGTTCTTCCCTGGGAAGACCATTTCTCCTACTCTCAGCATTCCCCAGTTCCTCATAGTTCTTTGTACTGGTTTGCAGCCCCATGAGCTTTCTGCCTTCCATGTTAGCATGTCCATTGTTCAGGTCTCATTTAGGCAGCCATGCTGATGATACTTTATGGGTGTAGCTTTTCTGACATTTCTGGTAGACATGATTTCAACTTCCTGTTCCTCTGACTCTTATGATCTTTCCATTTCCTCTTCCACAATGATCCCTGAAACTAAAATTCAGGAATTGCATTTACTTCTCATCTACAAATATTTTATGGAGGCCTAAGAAAATTCTTTTCTATTCCCTGAAAGCCTAGCCTCTCAAGTCTGTTTGATACAACTTAAAATTCTCAATAAAAACTCAAAGCTGAGCTGTGAAAATTATCTCCACTTTTTTTTTGCTACATCAAACCATCCATATAGATGGATATATTATTAGTTAATTGTAACTAACTTTTCACCACATTTTGTTGCTTTGGGGAATAATTTCATTCAAATAACATCTTTTTCTGTAACTCATTGCATTTTAACTCTGTTAGGGCCTATGTTTCTCTCCAGTCTCTTGCTAAGGACATACTTTTAGTTGTAATTGTTTTGCAAGTGTACATCTTTACAAAAATCTCAAAGTTTTACAAATGTACATCTTTGCAAAAATCTCAGGGTTGTTGGGAAAAGCATGCCTAGAACTGTATCAAACAGATTTAAGTCATTGACTTCACACCCAAGGAAACCCTGTGGACTGCTCTAAATAACTGAGCAGTTCGCTGTGGTTTGTGTTCTCTGTGCATAAAAGAATGTTCCACGCTTAATTGGAGCCCTGTTGATGTTAGTTGATTGACAAACATTTGCACAGATACATGAGCCCTGCTTGCAATGAGTGCAGTATATCAGGGTGAGCTTATGTAGTAGTAATGTAGACTTTTAAGGGAGTTGATGAAGTGGCCTGACCGTGGGGAGATCAGCTCTATGTTTCCATTCTATTTTGGGCTTCCCATCTTCAGGGTTCTATTTGCTTACCTGCAGCCCTGCCTACTAGACTTAGCTTGTCTCCCAGTCTTACTCTGGGGCTCGGGGGATTGCTTCCCACTGCAGCATGTTCTCTTTGGGAGATTTCAATTGCTTTTGAATTAGTTATAGGCTCAAAAGTGAGTGACTCCCATTATTACGATGCAGCTTTCACAATTACTGCATTTCAAGTTGCCAGCGAGGCAGCATTAACCTGTCATCTGAGAGTTCTGTGTGGTCACGAAGAAGATAGATTTCTGAAAAGGAAGAAAAAAATTAGGAAAGAACTGGTAAGGTCAAGAATAAAGGAAATGACCTTTAAAACAGCTTCTACACAGGGTGGCCATGCCTCATCTGTTTCCTCACCTCTGAGATGGAGGCAAAAGTGTGAGTCTCCTTTTGAGAACTAAGTTGGGGAAAGTCAGGGATGCTGTCACGTAAAACAACTCATTGAGCATGGTGCTCCCATGGCTTCTCCAGACTCAGGAAGCTATGCCATTATTTAATAATGATCCCTCCGCCAGCACCCTTGTTACAAAGATCAAGTCAGAGGCTGGCAAAGACAGCATTTGAGTAACCATCCCTGGTGCACTCACTCTCTCGACCCAATCTCAAGCAGAAGTAGAGAAAGCAGGAATACCGGAGAGCAGCCTATCACAGATGCTAAAATAGTTTCTGGGGATTGCAAGGTGGTTTTTCTTTCTCTTTCTTGATTTAACTTTTTTTTGAATATTCTAGGATGATCGTTTTATTATCCAGCTAACGGCTATGAATGGAAATACTGATGAAATCAAAGAAAGGGGGCTTGAAGAGATAGCCCAGACAGTGATGCTCTTATCAGCAAGTGTGAGGACATGAGTTCAACTCCCAGAACTCACACAAAGAGAGGCAGACGCTTAGAGTCCAAGTGCTGGGGAGGCAGAGATGGATGCATCCCTTGTGCTCACTGACCCACTAGCCTGGCCAAAGCGATAAGCATTGGGTCACAGAGAGACTTTGTTTCAAAACATATATGTCAGTAACTGAGGAACAACATCCCAGGCTGACCCTGATCTCCACACATGTAAGCACACATGTGCATCCACATGTATATGACGAACACGTGTACACCCACAAATAAATCAAAGTAAGTCACAAACCACACAAATATAAAACAGTAATAGTGACAAGTGCTGTATTATTTTGATTGCTGTGCAACCTGACTCTGAGAAGAGGATTTGGGGGCAAGCAGTTTATTTCTGAATGAATTCTAGGCAGGGCTACTGAAGGATTTCAGATACATCCCCTACCCTCTGCCCAGCTAAATTGGGGTTCTGTACCATAGTGGTTAGTGATTCCATTCTAACGGGAAATGAGGGGATGCTGAATGTGTGTGTTTGCAGTGTTCCTCTCCTGAGCTACTTCTACCTGGTGTTAACCCAATGACTTGTGTGACCTGTGATGTCACTCATACAGGAAGCTTGTTTATACTGCCAGACATCCTCTTGGCTCTTCTCTGGCCCATGTCCAGTTCATTCATGTCTGGATGCTTGCCTGATCCTTGGGCTGGCGATGGGAACACCCCTAGTGTTCTCTCTGGCATTTGGGGGGAAAAACCTAGCATTAGTAATGCCCTATGTTGTGCACAAAAGGAGAAAATTCAGTACAGCACCAACACAAAGAGTAACATATCACCACTTACAAAGCCTAAGCAGAGAGGGAGGGCACAGAGTCAGGAGTTTTCTGTCCTTGGATCACAGAAATGAGAGAGAGAGAGAGAGAGAGAGAGAGAGAGAGAGAGAGAGAGAGAGAGAGAATGTGACATTATCCATAAAATCCTACCAGACTTCAAGACTTAATAAAATTTTAGTAATTAAGACAAGGATTCCCACAAGTTGTCTTCTCCACATACCTCCACATACTCTAGTGTGTACAAATGCCCCTCCCCCAAAAGGAACAAAAACAAACACTCAATGACTTTCAACAATCAGAAATCCATAAAGAAAAACGAAAGCGATTGTTTACTTAATTACAGAACTTTAAGTTCTAAGTGCTTAATGATCAGACTATGAAATGGACTTGAAAAGTTTAGTACATTAGGATCATGTAGAAGAGCATCAACAATAGAATGCTTACACAGCAACAGAAGGGGATTCATTACGTTATCTTCCGTGAGCAGAGACTCAGTAGTCACGCAATAGCCATCTGCATATTAGAGAGCCAGAAAAACCAGTGGCCGCTCAGCCTAAGAACATGGAATCCTTAGAACGAGAGGAACCAAAGATGCAGCTCTGGTTGAAGCTGAAGGGCTGGATTTCATTCCCTGGGCAGTTGCTGGTGTGAATCCACTTTCAAAGGCTGACAAAATGGACTCAAGCCCATGGGCAGCAGCAGAAAGTGCACTTATACAAGAAGACTCCATCTCCTTCCATGGTTTATTTTCTCCAGGCCTTCAGCTGGCTCCTTCCCCCTTTAGCTCACTGACCCTAATGTCAATCATTACCAGGGACACTCTCACAAACCCAGAAGTGTGCTTTACTTGCGACATCCCTTAATCCAATCCAGTTAGCAGTCAAAATCAATCGTCTCAAGAGGTAATATGGAAGAATATTTATGGCTTTGGAAGGGGAAGTTTGATGAAAAGAACATAAAATATATGTTTTAAACTAAAAATGAATATATGTGATTTCATAATTATAAATATAGGTGTATAACATATCTTAAACAAAATTGAAAGCCGATTTACAGATGATGAGAATTTTCTGTTAACTCATGACCAACAAGAAAAAGGATCCTAACATAAAAAGAGTACTCCATTAGTAAATGAAGGGTCATTAATAGAAAAGTAGGAAAAAGACACATTATCAAATTTACATATAGGAGGAAATTCAACGTAACAGAGAGCTCTCATTTCACATGGATTATATCAGCAGGGATTGCTTAGTTTGATTATGGCAAGTGTTGAAGACAGGGGAATTGGAACTTCCCTCAACAAAATTCATACAACTACCTTTGAGAACAGTTGCCAACCCACAGTAAAGCTGAAGATTCAGGTACCTTAATCCATCAATTTCACTACCAGGCCTGTTTTCAAGAGAAAATGTTGTCTATGTCCTGAGGAAGTATAAGCCTACTCCCTGTATTAGCATGCTTCTCTGTTGCTGTGATAAAACACTGTCCAAAAGTAAATTGGGTAAGAAAGGGGTTATTACATCTTACAAGTTAGAGTCCATCATTGAAGGAAGCCAGGACAGGAGTCAAGCAAGAACTTGGAGGCAGGAAATGAAGCAGAGATCATGGAGGAACGTGCTTACTGGCTTGCTCTCCATGACTTGCTCAGCCTGCTTTTCTATACACCCCTGTACTACCTGCCTAGAGTTGGCACCATCACAGTGGGCTGGGCCCTCCTACATCAACTATTAATCTAGATGCCTCAGAGACATGGCCACAGGCAAATCTGATGGAAGTTATCCCTCAGTTGAGGTTCCCTCTTCCCAGGTGACTCTAGTTTGTGTCAAATTGACAAAAACTAATCAACACAATTGATCCTTTCTCAACTTGACACACAAACACATCACTATTAAACTGCAACCTTTCTTTGCTCATTTATCCTTGAGATCTCACAGTTGTTTCACAATATAAAATACGGTATAACTTTAAACATTCCACAGTCTTCAAAACATTCAAACATTTTTCAAAGATCAAAGTCTCTTTAAAAAAATACAAAGTTCTTTAACTGTGGATTTCTGCAAAGTAAAACAAAAACCCAAAACAAACATGCAAAACAAAAAATCAACCAACCAACCAACCAAACGAACAAAAAACAAGCTAAATACTTTCTTACTCAAAAGGGAAGAACCAGGGCATAGAAACAATCATGCTTAAGCAAATCCAAAGACCAACAGTGTAGCCCCAAATCCCTTAGCTCAGTATCTGACATCTGGACCTCATTCATGATCTTCTGGATTTCTAAGGGCTTAGGTAGTTCTGCCTCTTTGGCTTGTTCATCTACAGACACACAGCTTATCTCCTAGACTCGGGCTGGCTCTACCTCACACTTGCTGCTATCCCATAGTCCTGACATCTCTCACATGATGAGCTCTCCACTGCAACTGAGGCTGCCCCTTCACCAATGGTCTATATTCGACCTATATTCAGGGACTCCCTATAGCACTTGCTTTATAATGTCTGAGAGACATTAACTCTTTTCTTAATGTTTGAATGGAGAAGCTATGGTTTGTGTATGCGTTGGAATTGAATACAGCAATTAATATGTTTCTTCATCTTCTATAATCATATTAGACTAGGAGCTCACCCTAACAGTATCACTGTAGCCTAGTCATGTCTTCATTCTGTGGTACTAGAGGTAAGCCATTAGCATTTGGATTTGGGTAGGTGGACATAATTCAGCCCAGGACATTTCCCTGTCCTTTGTCTTTAGTGACCTTTCCTCTTCTCTTCCAGTCTCTTTGAATAATTCAGGTGACACAGAACAAATCACCTTCCCATGTGAACAGACACAGTCTAAATCTAATCTGATTTGTCCTCAAATGGGAGGTCAGGGGCTCCAGACACTTCTGTCAGAAAGCACTCTGGATTCCTCTCTCCCTTTCCTGGGAAGCCTATGACTCTTCTTACTTTTTAAAAGAACTCGTCTTTATTATCATCTAGAAAACAATTGACTGACAACAGAAAACATTCACAAGTATAATTACAAAGGTAGTTTTCTTAAATCAGAACAACCCCAAAGAGTCAGCTTGGTTCTTCCTGGGGCAGGCAGCTCTTTAATCCTGGGTCATGTGTCACTTCTAATCATGGGCATGGTGCTTGAGTTCCCTTTGGGCCTAAATTTCACCCAAGTAAATCCCCTCCTCTAGCAGATGAGGAATGGTGTCAGGGAGAGTGATCTTCACATGACACTTCTGCATGTGAGAGAGGAGAGAGCAGCTGAGCCCGGTGTGAACCATCTGAGCCAGTCAGTTCTAATCGACTTGTTATTCAGGCTGGCAGGCCTTTTCTCCACCAGACACTAACCTGCAGAGACCCGTAGGTGTAAGACAAGGAGCCGAGCATGCCCTGAGCGTGGGACTGTTCTTACTCTTAAGTAAGGGGGCAGGGCTGTGTGTGAAGAGAGAAAGTATTGACATGTCTCAACAGAACTCTCTCCAGTTGTTGGCAGTTTGGACACTGGGATTTTGAAGGTCTGGTTAGAGGTGGACAAATTCTCCCGGACAGACTCAGGAGTGCTTTGCTCTTCTTGAGAGAGCTTCTTAAGTGTCCTCAGGGAACCTCAGAGTCTTCTCTAGTGTGAAGGTCTCTACAGGAACCAAAGCTCTTTATTAGGTAACATTTTATTACAAAATTTCAAGCAGCAAAATTGTTTTTCTAGTAAAAGTTAGTTACATACAGACCTCCTGTGTGCATTTATTGAAACTTTAACAAAAACATCAATCTGTTTAATCCAAACTGATTTCAAAATAGAGCAATATAATCTAGAATCCTCTGCCCCTTTCAAGTCAGTTGCCCTTACTCTTCCTCCCACTTCATATATGAACTTATTTCTTTAGTTTACAAAAATAGAATCATACACTGTGTAGTGTTTTATGCTCTTTATTTCTAAAATTTACCCTTGTTGTATCAATAGCTTTTTTATTACTAAGCAGAATTTTATTGAATTAATACATCACAGTTTATTTATTTTTCCTATTGTGAATAAATTAGCTTTGCCTCAGATTCAGTCAGCACAAATAAATTAACTATTAATATTATTTTTTCTCTCCATAAGTACAATGTAATAATTTCAAATCCTCACCCATCCATCCATCTATCATCTATCATTTCTTCTTCCTATTCAGACATAGTATAAATTTGTTGCATACTAAGTAATGGTCAATCTTTGGAAATGCAAAGCTGGAAGATTACATAATGTCCTTTACAGAATCTAGCAAAGGCCTATACTAAGAGAAAATTACAGAATTATGGAATAAGGATTAAAGTGGGTGTTTATGAGCAACTATCAGCTCCAAGCCTGAGAAAGGGAGACAAAACTTCCAGGAAGACCAGGACCAAGACTGGGAGAGAAAGAAAGAGAGAGAGGAGAGAGAGAGAGAGAGAGAGAGAGAGACAGAGAGAGACAGACTCTCAACACACAGTGGCAGTTTTAATGATCAATACTGTGAACCTCTACCCGGTGGCTTCCCTTAACATGTCAAAAATCTTACTATAGAATTCAATTCCATGGGGACAGTTTCGAATAGGACCTTTAGTGAATTAAATTTCCTTCCTAGTGGCTCATCTTTGCATAACTCCTTCAGATGCATCTCCAGCTTTTATCTCATTGACTTAAGACCATTAGAAGAGGCAAAGAGTCACAGTAGGTGGCTGTTTCATCTTCAGGTTCATAAACCTCTTCTGAGAGCTGCTCGAAGCTGACTCAGACAGTCAGCCAGGCTTTCTTAAGTGCAGTGATTCCAGAATGTACTAACTCTGAGTTGCAACATTAGGTTTCTTTTGGTTCATTGGTAAGGTTGTCAGATAAAACACAGGCTGCCCATTACATTTAAATGTTAAATAAATAATACTTTTTCTTTAAGTGTAAGTGTGTCCCAAATATTTCCTAGAGTATAGGTATACTCTAATTCTAAATATGATATATTTAAACAACAAAAAAACTTTGGTTAATTATCTGAAATCATCATTCAGTTCGGCACTCTGTTCTTATATTTCCTGAGCCAGGAAACTCTAGTCATGGGGGAGAGAAACTTTCTAGTCACATGACTTTCACCCATAATGGAAGCCAATCTCATAAAATAGTAAAATTAAAAAAATATAGAAAATAATTATATCATATACCTCTTATCTTTAAAAATTAGAATGTATGGGTCCAACATAAAATTGTCTTGAAAAATTGAAATTATAAACATCAATTATTACTGTGTCTTGAATCCAAAACTACTTTGTGTATTCCTGTCTATCTCTCCTCTTAGCTATCCATGGTTTTAGAATTTTAAAATCTCATTTCTTTCATTTTGTGTGTGTGTGTGTGTGTGTGTGTGTGTGTGTGTGTGTGTATGAGAGAGAGAAAAAGAGAAAGAGAGAGAGGCAGAGAAAGACAGAGAGAAACACAGAGAGACAGAGACAGAGAGACACAGAGTGGCAACCTGGATGTCTCTTCTACTATTTATTATCTTATTGAGACAGAGTTCCTCAGCCAATCTGGATATCACCAGGTTGGTCAGATTGGCTAGTGAGCCCCTGAGATCTAGCTGCCTCTGTTGTCCTAACACTGCAGTTACAGGCGCTCTCTACCATGTCTGGTTCTTACACGTACGATGGGGATCCAAAGTCAGTTTCTCATATTTATATAGCAAGTAATTTACCCACTGAGCCATTCCCCCAGTCCTTTATATCTGATTTTCTTAAGAATCATTTTTCTCTTTTTTATTTTACCATTAGACTACCAATTTAGCACATTTAAGGCAGCCAACATTTTCTATCCTGAGTCTAAAAACAAGAAAATCTTTTTGCCTATGTTGTTGTCAATAAAACCGAGATGCTAAACTTCACTAGCAAAGTGCATAAGTAAAGATTATAGGCTAGTGAGGGAGAGAAGTTCTGGATTGTGATAATTATTTAATAGTTCATAGAGATTTAAAAAAAATTAATTCCCAGATTTTAAATTCCATTTTTCTGAAGCTTTCATTCATTCATTAATATAACATATGCTACTAATACAGGTTTTTGTAGCCTTCTACAGCTTTGACACTTTATGAAGTAACATTGATAAAAATAAGGAATATATACTTAAGTTTTGTTTACATTGATATGTTTACATTTGTTACATGTGTGCATGTGTGGGCACACAGGTGCTGTGATATGTGCATGCTGGGAAGCTTAGAGGATAATCGGAGAGGGTCAAATCTCTCCTTCTATCGGGTGAGTTCCAGGGGTTGAACTCAGGTCCTCAGACTTGAGGGCAAACACTCAAACTGCTGAGCAATCATAAGCATACTCACATACCTTTAAAAAGCTAGAAAATGATTAAAATAACAAACTGAAAAATTTGAAAGTCCCACCTGAATACTAAATATCCCCCAAATACTATGTTCCCTCATGTTGTGGGATTGCATGGACTCCAAGAGCGGATTCTCACTGCCCCTCCTGGTACTCTGCTAAGCAATGTTATTTAAATGTAGAAAGCACAGTTCACGCTTATCTAGACCTCCCTGCAGAATATTCTCTGGATAAATCCTGGGTCTTTCCTGCACATTTGGTTTAGATCTCAGCATTGCTACTGAACAGAGAGAAACAAGCATTTGTTTTAAAGCTATATATTTCAGAGACTGAAGAGGCAAGCACGGGGCCCACAGGAGTCTGCAACAGCTCCTCTGTGTGTATGCTGTGGCTGTTAGCTTTGTGTTTTTGTGGGACTCCTAACTGTGGGAGTGGGTGTGTCTCTGACTCTTTTGGTTGTTCTTGAGACTCTTTTCTTCCTGCTGGGTTGCCTTGTCCAGTGTTGGTGTGAGGGCTTTTGACTTGTCTTATTGTAACTTGTTTTGTCATGTTTGGTTGTCTCTTGGAGGTCTGCTCTTTTCTGAAGGGAGGTGGAGGGGAAGTGGATCCAGGAAAGAGACCCAGTAGGCTGGAAGAGTGGAGGGAGAGGAAACTGTAGTAGGGATGTATTGTATGAGAGAAAAATCTATTTTCAATAAACAATTTTTTAAAAAGCTATATATTTCCAACTGAGAACTCAGCTTCTTACAGGAAGTCAACTTTAATTCTTAGGGGCTCACTGTGTCTCTGGGAATGTTTGTACTAAAGATTCTAAGCCCCAGTGACATTTGCCAGGGCACAAGGAAGTCACTGCTGGAGGATAATCATGGAAGTTAGGCTTAACATTCTTGCATCAAAATTCATGAAAACATATCCAAGAGATTACCCAAAGGATGCCAAACATCCACGATGATCCGTCTCCTGTGACAACAATGCTTTCTGTGAAGGAAGACACTCACTTTCAATAGTAACTTCCATCTGCATGGCAATAAGGACAGATTCGTAATTATACCATAGGATTGTCCATAGCATTCATGTTAGTCGGCTCTCTGCTACTGCAACAAAATACCTGAGATAATAGCACAGGAAAAGGAAAAGTTTATCTTGGCTCAGAGTTTTAATAAGTTCTAGTCCATGATCTATTGGTCTTGTTGCTGTGGGTCTTGGGGGGCAGCAGGAGCTTGGGGGTGAAAGAAATTTCTTGCTTCATTGCAGCCAATAAATAAAGAAAGAAAAGAGGAAGAGGCCAGGTTACCAAAATCCCATCACTGGTTACTCCACAGTGATCTAACTCCCTTCTACGATACTCCCCTACAATTACTTTTGTTCTTAGTATTTGTGGGGACAGGGTGTCTGTATCCCAAGTTGGCCAAATTCCATATGTAGCTAAAGTGGACCTTGATATCCTGATCTTCCTGCCTCTACCTACTACAGACAA
>CABHPP010137975.1:0-73699 GCA_902168425.1 Peromyscus attwateri
TAAGATATAAGGACAGTTAGCAAGAAGCCTGCCACGGCCATACAGTTTATAAGCAATATAAGTCTCTGTGTTTATTTGGTTGGGTCTGAGCGGCTGTGGGACTAGCAGGTGAGAGAGATTTGTCCTGACTGTGGACCAGGCAGGAAAACTCTAGCTACAACAGGGTGTCTAAAAATACTATTATGAAATACAGAAAACATGAACTTTGCTATATTGGACATTTTAATTGCAGAATTCAATAATACTAGATACATTCACAAGAAGTATACTTTCCCAGGATTACTTTGTCCCCACACTGAAACTGTGTGTGTAAACTTACTGCCCAAGAATTCCCCATTTTACTCTTCCCCCAGCACACGACACACTCATTCTATTCTCTGTTCTGTTTCAGTGTATTCCCCCACTCTCAGTGTCTTCCACGAAAGGGGTAATGCATTTCGTCTCTTAATATCTTCCTTGCTTCACTTGGCACAACACTTTCAAGATCCGTTGAAGCCAGTGGACCTCAACCTGTGGGTTGCGAACTCTTTTGGGGTTGGATGACCCTTTCACAGTGGCTGCACATCAGATATTCTGAATATCAGATAGTTACATTATAATTCAGAAGAGTAGGAAAATTAGTTATGAAGTAGCAATGAAAATAATGTTATGGTCAAGTTCAACACAACATGAAAAACTGTACTGAAGGATCTCAGCAATCGGAAGGATGAGAAGAACTGATTTAAGCCCAAGTCAACCAAAGATACCAGGAACTTTCTTATATATAACATTCACTCATGCCTTGAATTAGCACTATATAGACCAGGATAAGGAGGAGAAACACAGGATGTGTTCAGAGGTGATCAGTATAAATTAATAAGGAAATAGTTGTAATATTGTGAGAAAATAATAAAGTAGAAGGGAAAAAAGATTGGTAGCCAATTAAAAACATTTATTTTAATGTTTAACCTAGTCTAATAAAAGTTACAAGACTTAAAATGTAATATTAATATGCTTTCTGTATCAGTTCAAATGAATTTAAAAGGAAAGAAGTCTGCTTCCTAATTTTATTTAGTATGTTGACGTAGCTATTAACCATTTTCATGGTAAAGGTTTTATATTTTAATCTTATTGTTCCTCATAGACAAAGATTGTGATGCTAACCATTTAAAAATCTCATATATAAGTAAATTTACTTGCAACAACAGAATTTTTTTTTTCTACAGGGAGATCTGAAAAGCACATAGACTTATAAATGGCTGTTTGAATTAGCTGGTGTTTGATTTCTTGTGGCCATGATAAACATCACGACCAAAAACAAATTGGGTGAACAGGGTTTATTTCAGCTTGCACTTCCAGGTCACAGGCCATCATCAAGGGGAAGTCAGAGAAGGGACTTAGGACAGAAGCCCGAAGCAGAAACCATGGAGTAGTACTGTCCCCTACTTTTATGCCTCTGTTTTATGTTCAATTGTCTTTCATACACAATCCAAGATCATTTGTCTAGGTAAGCCTTAAAATGGGTTGGGCTCTCTCACATCAATCATTACTCAAGATACAGTCTCACACAAACATGAACACAGGTCAACCTGACTAAGGCAATTCTTCAATTGAGGTTGTCTATTCTTGGGTTGATTATGTTATAATGACAATGAAAACTAACTAGTGTAGCTGGTTAGTAATGATAAATCAACCCAAATCCACCATTTTCTGAGCTGAACGGATTTGAATATCACTGCGGTTTTTAGACTGTTTTGTATGTAGGAGTGAAGGAGAAGGAGAGCAGGACTGTATTTAAATCAGAAAGTGTATTTAAATCAGAAAGAACACCCAGGGTAGCAGATTTCTAGCTTGTATTAAATAAATGAACCCTGGTAGTTAGAAATTGCTCTGCTGTCAAGGAGGGAAACAAAAAAGTTTTCTAATCCTTCTTTCTGGGTAGTGAGACATGTGGAAGATGCCTAAGAAAATATAAACTGACCCCTACACAGAATCTCAAGGTAAGGCCTTCAGTGCAATTCAGTGGATGAAGGCACGTACAGCCAAGCATCCAAGCATGATGGCTAGAGTTCAATCCCAGTGACCCAGAAAGGGGAAGGACAGAACCAGTCCCCAAAAAGTTGGTCCCTGACCTCAGCATGAATGCAGTGGCATGTATGAGCCCATGCTGGTACACACACACACACACACACACACACACACACACACACACACACAAATAATTACATAAATACCATTTAAAATAAAACAGCAAAATATATGGGAGGTGAGATAATCTATTTGGATTTTTATCTGTGAGAAACTAATGTGACCATACAGAAAGTGAACCCAGGAGTTTCAAGCTCAGCAGCACTTGAGTCTGTGTAATTAAGCCACGTGGCAGAGAAGCATCCACATTTCAAAATAAAATTGCAAGTACATGAAACAGAGTAAATGTGTTTATCTGTTAAATGAGGTGCTTCATAATTAATTTTAAGTGGCAGGCATTAAGCTTTACATTTTCTGGCATTTTTGATAGATCCTGCCAATATGAACTTAAAAATAAAAATATAAAACAAACAAACAAAGCCTGAGACCCCCACATGGAGAAGGTCACCAGCAATATAGAAATGCCTTCCCTTACAGCATTTGGACCTAGTTGTGCAGGGCCTGAGACCCAAGATGGTGCCAGCCAGGCTGCAAGGATACGATTCACTGACATGGAGGCTAGGAGCCAATGCACTCTGGTGTTCTTGGCACCATGCAGGGCTTCCTGGAGCACTTCGCACTGAGGATTTTTTGGTTGTCTACCAACAGACTGCTTGCAAACTGATACTCAATTTGATTCAGACACACAGAGAAAAGAGAGCTTTGCAATTACGATAGTTCACTTTATTACATGTGTGTAAGCAGGAAAGACTTAGAGGATGATAACTTTAATATTCTTCTTATTATTATTAGTAGTAGTAGCAGAAGTAGTAGTAGTAGTAAAGGATAAGAATTTTATTATAAATCAGTTTTAAAGTATTTACTATTTATTATTAGATTATATGATTCAGTTTTAATTAAGACAAAATGATGACTGACATTCTAAAAGACTGTCCTTCCTTCCTTCCTTGCTTGCTTGCTTCCTTCCCTCCCTCCCTCCATTCCTGTGCTCTCTGTCTTTTCAGTCAGGTTTTCCCTATGTATGCCAGGCTAGCTGAACCCCACTATGTAGCCCTGGCTGAGCAAGAGCAGCCCCTTGAGTACAGAGATTAAAAGTAAGCACCACCAGGCCTTGTATTTACTATCCTTTCATATCTCTTTTTTGAATAGGAAAAATGATAATATATTTATTTATCTACATTCTAACATGTGGATAAATTGATGGCTCCTTAAATTCAAGGATCTTCAGTATTTCCTAATTGATGCATATTTCAAGTTTGATTTCTGGCATAACATCAAAACAGTTCCTTTTTATTCTAAAACAATGTTTATTAACTATTTTATTCATTTTATTTGAAACCAGATCATGATATGAATCCCTGAATGGCCTAGCAATCACTATGTAGACTAGGCTGACTTCAAACTTGGGATAAGCCTCCTGTGAATACCTCCCTGGTATTGGGATTAGACCCATGTGTCCTCTTGGCCAGATCAGGACAAACTTTGCCTAAAGTATATACATAATTAGAAACTGCCAACTAACTGTAAGTCACCATTCTAAGGCCTGGCGATTCAGAAGGCAACGGAGTCTCCCAATTAACCTGGAGGCATCAAGAACAGACATACTTCCATTTTTCTTCTTTGCTATCTCTATACTATCTGAGTCATCAGAAAATATCAACTATTTTAATCTTAATAAAAATCTATGAAGTTGTGGTGGGAAATAACCAATTTCCCAAGATATATAAAAACATTCTTCTACAAATAAGACAGAATTTTCTTAAGATTGTAACATAAATGCATATGTATATGAATAGTCCTTCAAGGCAGGATATATATAGTAGCTAAAAAATAAGTATAATAATTTAAAGAACATGTAAGTACAGTACTTGAGCCTTTTTATGGATGTTACACACACACACACACACACACACACACACACACACACACACACTTGCTTTGGCTGCTGTTTATTGACATTCATGTGGGTACTATAGCAACAGTCCTGGAGATACTTTAGCAGCAGAATGGAAGGTGGGCAGTAAAGTGTGTCTGAGTGACTGCTGGGTAGAGTGCACAAGGTCATCACACTATGAGTATCAATCAAAGATGGATGTATTGAACTCACTACATAGTCAAAGGTGATTCTCAAATATAAATGAAATCCTAAATGAAGTGAGGCATCTCTGTCAAATATTCTTATGCCTGAAGAGAAAATGCAGCATCATAAGGCAGTATAAATCTGTGTGATAAGAATAACTTGGAAAATGCATTTAATATTAGGTCAGAAGGATGAAACAGTTCCCATGTTTATTTAGTATAAAATTTATAATCTTTCTGTGTCTTGAAATGAGCAAAGCCAGACTTTCTACTAGCAACATTCTAATGACTGCATTTCATAGGTAATAGTCACAATACATGTCTATGAACCAATTACTAATGTGACTTTTTTTTTTTTTTTTGAGATAGGGTTTCTCTGTGTAGCTTTGCGCCTTTCCTGGAACTCACTTGGTAGCCCAGGCTGGCCTCAAACTCACAGAGATCCGCCTGCCTCTGCCTCCCGAGTGCTGGGATTAAAGGCGTGCGCCACCACCGCCCGGCACTAATGTGACTTTTATGAGTTAGACCACACTTAAGCTCTTACGGTCTATCTAGATTAGTTCTTGTCTTGTTGAATCATTGTAAGGGGCATTTATAGATGACAACAAATGAAGAGTTCTACATATCAAATATTTGAAAGATTAAGGAATACCTAATGCATGAAATTGAAAACTTTCCTTGGAAAACTGATTTTCTACAACCTCGAGCAAAGGGACACTGTGAATTACCTCTATTTCTCCTTCAGCACTGAAGGTTTGATTTGTCTTGGCTGCAGGAATTCCAGAGGAAATCTTTCATCAGAACACTCAAAATCAATCATACCTCAACAGGAAGCAGTCACTGTTAAAGAATAGATGATTAAGCTCAGCTGTCAACATGATGACATCTGGGGTCACTTGGAAGAATGGCTTACGGGCATGACTGTGGGATAATATCCCTATTAGGTTTACTGAAGTAGGAAATCCCACCTATTGTAAGTGGCACCATTGCAAGGGTTGGGATCCTAGACTGTAAAAAAGAGAAAGTGGGAACCTAAGACAGTGTACTAGTGGAATTCATTGTGTTCAACACTAGATGAGACATTAGAGCTGCAGAGTATCAGTTGGGACTATTTCCGTACAAGATTACAGTTTAACTTCTCTTTCTGCACCTCACCTCCCTTACTTCTGCACCTGAAGACACTGTCCCATAAACTGGCTTGCAGACCCATTGTCAGCTTGTCAATCTGTCTCCCAGGGAAAGCCTCTGAGGACAGTAAGTTTACAACACCCCTTTTATTACTGTCTTCCCATGACCGCAGTAGTCTGCCAGTGAATTAGTGGTATTTGTGGCTCAGCTCTTCAGAATATTGCTAGTTGTAAGCCACTGAGGCCAATATTTTCTAAACAAAATACACTAAAATGTTCTTTTCTAAATTATAACTTGCCTAGAAAAAAAAAATCAATACAATTAAGTGGCTGTCGAAAAAAGATACTAAAAGTTAAAGTCAAAGAAAATAGAAAAATGAATCTTGCAGGCATAACACAGCTAAAAATCAATGAAACCTGTAGCATATATCAACGGATAAAGGCAATAAACAACCTGGCCAGCAGCACAGACCATCAGTATCTCTTCGGGTAATAGTAAAAGCTAAAGAAAATTTAGACCTTCACTGCAATTCCCAATATCAGATCATAGGGGGAGTATCCCTTGCCTATGAAATACATTTAAAATGGATTGCTTTCTTTAAAATCCCCAGAGGAAGCATTGAAATTGCCATGATAAATAACCAAATATCAATTTTTCATCGATTTCTCAGACATGTTTTACCACTGTAGGTAACACATGAAGATACATGGTTTTGGCTCTCTGACTCACATAATGTAATGAAGTTTTATTTAATATCATAGGACATCCAAATTGATTTCTCTATATTATTGCCTCCAGTTTTTATTGATGGCTCTTCCCATATCTTCCTTAATCAGTTTGACAAGTATTCAGAAACCTGTACACAAAATCCCCAGGTTTTGCTATTAAATTGCATGGCAGTAGAAAATTCATATATTTTCAAACAAAAAAGCTCTAATCTACAAAATATCCTATATGTATTCATAACATATGCAACTTGAAAATTAACCATTGGAATGTCAGTAACTAAATTACCTTTAGTTTTATGAAAAACTTGGTTTCTGGAATTACAATATTGCCACACAGTAGAAATGTAGTTGGGTTTCTCCTTGGTCATCTTGTTCTGACTCTTTTAATCTTATTTTTATTATTTTTTGAGGTACCAGGAAGATTTACTGGAGTTTCAATTAAGAGAAAACTAAAGGAATGATGCTCCACTCTCACATGGACACGTTATTGATTTCAGTTGTGAGCCAATGAAAATAACCATTGTGATGAACTGATAACTCAAAATTTAGAATATTTAACATACTGTATAGAGTGTAATTGATGTCGCTATTTGAAAACACAAACAAACACACACAGAAGGAAGTTCATTGTAAAAGTTATGCAGAGAAAAGACAGCCATTCCCCTATCATACACTGCATTTGTCCTAACTCAAAGTCAGCATATCTCCTTCCCCTCTCCTCCCTGGCCTCTCCTTCCCCTTCTCTCCCTCTCCACCCAGCTCCCTTGAGCACAGCACTGAGTCACATCTCTAAACCTCAGGATTTCTTAACTGAATTTTGCCAACTGCTTCCCAATGACTTACTAGTCTGGGTCCCCTCCTATCCAAACAAGCACCCTCAAGCACAGCTCTTACTTGTCACAACACTGAGTAAAACTTTTAACGGATTCCTGTTACCTACTGTGAAGCTCACAAAGAGGGTAGACACACATACGTAAGAAATGCTTCAAGGTACTGATCCTCTCAGATTTTGACGCCATAAAACAAGATCTGAAGCATTGGGAAAGACTGAATGACTTGCCTTCAGTTCAGAGTTGCTTCTCCCTGTGACCATAATGGACCACCTGAGTATCATTACTGTCATTTGAGATGTCTGTTTATAGATGCATACCCCTAGGTCAGCAGCAGCGCCTTGAAAGGCCCTCCCCAACATTGTTCACCTCCCCTTTCAGTCACATTTTCTATTCCTTTAGGAACTGCACATTCTGACCACATCCCTCTAACTACTATCAGATTATCTGATGATTCCTTCTGCTTAATAGGCCACTGTCTTAGTTTAGTAGAATCACCATGGCTAAGTCCCCCAAGTTGGATGGCTCAAACAAGAGAAACATATTACTTCGACACACAGGGAGCTAGAAGTTTAAACAAAGGTGTCAGCAGGTTTGGCTCCTTCTAAGGAAGGCAATGACCCATGCCAGACCTCTCAGCTTGGCTCCTAGAAAACCACCTTCACCATATCTGCTTATATCACCTTCCATGCATGTCTCAGTGTCTGTGTTACCATTCTCTATAAAGATGCCAGATACAATGACTTAGGTCCCATTGAATTAGGGGCCACTTTATTGATCTAATTTTAACAGGATTTCTCTGCACATACCCTATAGGCAGATAATGTCGCATTCTTAACCTATTTGCATTTCTGTGTTTTGAGCATGCTGATTTCATATAAATATCAAGTCAATTCATAATAGCCCCCTTTTAATTTCTGCATATACTTCCTATTCACTTAAAAGTCAGTCAGTCATATGATATTTTCTGCATGACACTTCTCCTTGTCTGCCACCTAGAAGCTTCATTCTATTCCTTGTAGTGCCTGCAATGCAGCCACAAATCACATCTTTGACCTTTTATAATAGTTATCTGTGTGGACATATGTTTGTGGAAGCTGTCAGCTCCAGTGATTTTTCCTTACTCATAGTACTTCGCCCATTAAATTATACAGAATGAATAACTCTGTGAATATTTTTGAGTCACTAAATGCCCATCCATCTTAGTAACAGCTTTGGTCAAGCAACAAGTTGCTAGGGTAAAGGAAATGTCAACTATTTAGAAAGAACATAAGAACTTGCAGGTTTCTGACTGGACACGTCTTTAGTGATAGAATCCTGGAAGTGTGCATACAGCCATGAAGAACTTTCTGTCTCTTCCAGTTTCCACACCCACGTGTCTAGATAACAAGATGACCTTTGGAGATAATCCAGGTTGAAACCAACATGAGCCAGTAAGATAGTGGCATAATTTTAAAAATGAATGCTCACTGTTCTCAGCATGTCTAGATACAGATTCAGTAGCAAATTTTCCACTTTTCCAGGATTGACCACAGTTAGTCACACCAGTTGCCCATAAATCAGCTTAAAAGTGCCTATCACTCCATGCCCTACTGGTTATCATTTTCTCTTGATGGATTTAAACTTCTCCATTCACCATTACTGGCCCACAGTACACTAGACCGAATCAAGTATTTATCTACAGCTAAAAGGACATGTTCTCCGGGCTCCATTTAACAAAGGGGAGCTGCATGATGCATAGAATTTATAAAATCTTCTAATTAACATCTGTCTATCCATGCAGGCACTACCCACTCCATCTCCGTGCTCTGAAACAGTGAGTACAGAATGAGTGACTTTTTTTCTTCACTATGGGAAAATTGTAGACCATATATGCTCACTGTGGAGCTTTTCAGGAATGCAGAAGCCTTTACCAGATCTGAGATCTTCGGCAGTCATTTATCTGAATACAGCAAGAAGGATAAAAGAAAGTGAACATGCAGATGTCCTTCTTCTTTTGGATAATATGTAGAGCAGGAGTCCAGGCCAGGCCCATGTAGGCAGTCTATCTTCTTTCTGACATGTTTAGCAGTTCAGAAACCTCCCAGAAGGTGTAGAGAGCTTCACCATCGGGCTTTGTTTGGCATTCAATTTCATGTGTGGGACATTGAGGTTAATAGGGTGATATCATTAGATCAGAATGTTGACAGCTATAGGGCAGAACTTCCTAAAGGTTGTAGGTAAGCATAAAGGAATTGGCAAGGACAGAGAGCAGATGACCAGGAAATCTATATAGGAGCTCCTGAGCTCTGCTGGTAAGAGAGCAATGTCTGTTTGCTTACAGTTATCTGTATGGAATTGTCACCAGACACACTAGAACTACTCATAAGGAAAAAAGTTAGAGTGCCTACCAGATACAGTCCTAATTCAGTTAGAGTTAGATAGTATAAGTATCCTTCAGGAAAACGGTTAGTTTAACAGCTATAATATGTAAAACACACCTCAAATTTCTACTATAACTATAGCCACACATACATATAGCATTGTATGTAAGAGCAATTACTGTAAATATTCAATTCTGCATTGTTATCAGATAAATAAAGAAGTTGGTGATTTACTCATGAAATGAATGGCTCGGTGTGTGCAAGCAAGAGCAAGGTTTTCCATGGACTTACCAGGAAAGCTCTCTAACAGCTAATGTGAGAGAAAAAGTGAGCAGTGAGAGATTAAGGCTTGCATATCATTTGTATAAAATCCAAACATAATGGAAGAGCCCAGAATACGTACAGACCTTCATATTTGTATGTCTATAATTACACCTAAACCATACTTAAACAGAAGAATTATCATTTTGGAAGTCATAGCTGGAGTTACTGTAAGAACTAGGAAAGTATGAAGCAGAAGTAGGAAAGATACATCTTTTATAAATTTTGGTATTTATTTTAAAGTTTTGAACCACATAAATTAATAAAGTATGAAATTTAATTTAAATATTAACAGAAGTACATTGGGCTTTATCAATATTATCCACTCTATTCTATGAGCCATTTACAGTTAAAAAAATTTATTTAACAAATTGATTGGTTTTATACAAATAATCCTACCTTATAAAATTAGAAAATCTAAAAGAAATAGACATATTTCTGGATATGTATTGTATACCAAAATTAAATCAAGACCAGATAAACAATTTAAATAGACTTATAACACCTAAGGAAATAGAAGTGGTCATTAAAAAGTCTCCCATCCAAAAATAAAAAATAAATAAAAATTAAAAAACAAACAAAAACAACAACAACAACAAAAAAAAAACAGGGCCAGTTGGTTTCAGAGAGGAATTCTACCAGAATTTCAAAGAAGAGCTAATAACAACACTCCTCAAATTGTTCTGCACAATAGAAACAGAAGGAACATTGCCAAACTTTTTTATTAGGCTACAGCTACCTGGATACCCAAAGCACACAAAGACACAACTACGAAAGAGAATTACAGACTAATCTCCCTCATGAACATTGATGCAAAAATATTCAATAAAATATTGGCAAATCGAATCCAAAGACACATTAAAAAAAATCATCCACCATGATTAAGTAGGCTTCATCCCAGAGATGCAAGGATGGTTCAACATACGAAAGTCTGTCAATGTAATAGACCACATAAACAAACTGAAAGAAAAAAAACAAAACAAAACATGATCATCTCATTAGATGCTGAAAAAACCTTCGACAAAATCCAACATCCCTTTATGATAAAAGTCTTAGAGAGATCAGGGAAACAAGGAACGTACCTAAACATAATAAAGGCATTAGACAGCAAGCCAACAGCCAAAATCAAACTAAATGGAGAGAAACTAAAAGAAATTCCACTAAAATTTGGAACAAGACAAGGCTGTCCACTTTCTTCATATCTATTCAATATAGTACTTGAAGTTCTAGCTAGAGCAATAAGACAACAAAAGGAGATCAAGGAATACAAATTGGAAAGGAAGAAGTCAACTTTCCCTATTTGCAGATGACATGATAGTATACATAAGTGATGCCAAAAATTCTACCAGGGAGCTACTACAGCTGATAAACACCTTAGTAACATGGCAGGATACAAGATTAACTAAAAAAAAAAATCAATAACTCTCCTATATACAAATGATAAACAGGATGAGAAAAAAATAAGAGAAACAACACCATTTACAATAGCCACAGATAATATAAAATATGTTGAGATTACCCTAAGCAAACAAGTGAAAGACCTATATGACAAGAACTTTAAGTCCTTGAAGAAAGAAATTGAAGAAGATATCACAAAATGGAAAGATCTCCCATTCTCTTGGATACGCAGGATTAACATAGGAAAAATGCCAATCTTACCAAAAGCAAGCTATAGATTCAGTGCAATCCCCATCAAAATCCCAACACAATTCTCTAAAGACATCAAAAGAACAACACTCAATTTCATATGGAAAAACCAAAAAACCCCACAACAGTTAAAATAATCCTGTACAATAAAGGAACTTCTGGAAGTATCACCATCCCTGACTTCACACTGTACTATAGAGCTATAGTAGTAAAAGCAGCTTGGTATTGGCATAAAAACCAACATATGGAACGATGGAAATGAATTGAAGACCCTGACATCAATCCACACACCTATGAACACCTGATTTTTGACAAAGAAGCTAAAACTGTATAGTGGAAAAAAGAAAGCATCTTCAACAAATAGTGTTAGCATAACTGGATGGCAACATGTAGATGAATGCAAATAGATCCATATCTATTGCCCTGCCCCAAACTCAAGTCCAAGTGGATCAAAGATCCCAATTTAAATTCAGTTACACTGAACCTGATAGAAGAGAAAATGGGAAGCAACCTTGAACACATTAGCAAAGGAGACTACTTCCTGAATATAATACCAGTAGCACAGACACTGAGATCAGCAATTAATAAATGGGACCTCTTGAAATTGAAAAGCTTCTGGAAGGCAAAGGATACTGTCAATAAGACAAAACAGCAATCTACAGAATGGAAAAAGTTCTTCACCAACCCCACATCTGACAAAGCTGATCTCCAAAATATAGAAAGAACTCAAAAAGTCAGACATTAAAATAGCAAATAATCCAATGTAAAAAAGGGATACAGATTTAAAAAGAGAATTTTCAACAGAAGAATCTTAAATGCCTGAGATACATCTAGAGAACTGTTCAACATCTTTAACCATCAGGAAAATACAAATCAAAATGACTCTGAGATACCATCTTACACCTGTCAGAATAGCTAAGATCAAAAATGGTAATGAGAGCTTATGTTGGAGAGGATGTGGAGCAAGGGGAACATTCCTCCACTGCTGGAGGGAGTGCAAACTTGTGCAGCCACTTTGAAAATCAGTATGGTGGTTTCACAGAAAACTGAAAATCAATCTACCTGAAGACCCAATGATACCACTCTTGGGCATATACCCAAAGGATTATCAATCATACCACAAGGACAATTGCTCAACTATGTTCATAGCAGCAATATTTGTTATAGCCAGAACCTGGAAAAAAAACCTAGATGTACCTCAATTGAAGAATGGATAATGAAAATGTGGTACATTTACACAATGGAGTATTACTCGGCTGTAAAAAAAGATGACATTATGAAATTTTCAGTAAAATGGATGGAACTAGAAAAAGTCATCCTGAATGAGGTAACCCAGACCCAGAAAGACAAACACGGTATGTACTCACACATAAGTGGATATTAGATGCAAAGCTACAGTCCATAGCTCCAGATAGGCTAGGTAACACGGAGGACCCTAAGAGGCACACATGAATTACTCTGGGAAGGGGAAATAGATGGGATCTTCTGGGAAAACTGGGAGTTGGGTGGGGCAGAGGGGAGGGTGTGAAGGATGGGAACATGAGGCATAGGGACTGTCATGTTGGGGGAGGGACAGTGAGAGAGAGCAATGAAAGAGATATCTTGATAGAGGGGGCCATTATGGGGTTAGAGAGAAACCTGGTGCCAGGGAAACTCCCAGGAATCCACAAGGATGACCCTGGCTAAGACTCCTAGCAGTAGTGGAGAGGTACCTGAACTGACCTTCTCCTGTCATCAGATTGGTGACTATCCTAATTGTCATCATAGAACCTTCATCCAGTAACTGATGGAAGCAGATACAGAGATCCACAGCCAAGCACTAGGCCATACTCCTGGAGTCCAGTTGAAGAGTGGGAGAAGGGATTGCATAAGCAAGGGGGGTCAAGATCATAATGGGAAAAAACTACAGAGACAGCTTTCCTGAGCTAATGGGAGATCAAGGACTTTAGACTGACAGCTGGCGAGTCTGCATGGTACCAACCTTGACCCTCTGCATGTGGGTGACAATTGAGTAACTTTGTCTGTTTGTGGGTCCCCTGCAGTGTGACCAGGACCTGTTCCTGGCTCATGAGCTGTCTTTTTGGAACCAGTTCTCAATGGTGGGATGCCTCTTCAGCCTTGATAAAGGAGAGAGGAGCTCTGTCCTGCCTCAACTTGATATGCCAGACTTTGTTGACTCCCACGGGAGGGCCTTACCCTTTCTGAATGGAGACAGAGGCAGAGTAGATGGGCAGGGCAGCAGGTAGAAGGGAGGTGCGGGGAGGGAACTGGAGAAGAGGAGGGAGGGAAAACTGGTTGGTATGTAAAATAAAAAAATATTTAATAAAAAAAAGAAAGTAGAAATTTTAAATCAAATGAGTATGCTGGTGTGAAAGGACATAATTGATGCAATGCCTTAGCATGTATAACTGAATTGATTAAGGCTCTGTCTCATTTCTCATCTCAAAACCATGACAACTTCCATCATTCCACCCCCACCCCTACCCCCACCCCCACCCCCACCTCCCACACCCGCCACTAACTTTCCCCGCAGCACCTTCCTTTTCATAGTACTGATGCATTTGGCCATAAACACAATGAAGATCTCCCTGGAAGCATGGTCTCACCTGATGTCTAACACTCAGAAGAAACTCCTATTTGTATACTAAACCCTCTTCAAGCCAACATACTCCACCCTATCTTCCCTGCATCTCACCCTTCCTCAACATCAACTTCTCTGTGAGATTTCCAGATTCTCTCCTTCTGTTTCTCCTTCTCCTGGTCTGCCAGCACTTGTTCATTCTGTTCTCTTGATCTAGAATGCATCATGGATCTATTTGAATGAACAGCTTAATGGAGTCAGTTCAGGGGCTCTGTGTTCAAGGAAAGAAAGCTCTCCATATAAAGGGCTACAACTTAAGGAAATTAGGAACTCACATTTTCTTCATTTGAAAGCATAAAGTACCAGCATTTGCATTTCATCTGTGACTGGGAGAACTAAACAGAGTCTGTCTATTTAGACTTGTAAGTAAAACATATACCCAGGCATGAAAACTGCCCTACCCACTTTTTCTTTGGAGAGAACATCTGACGTGAAACAGTCAAAAGTCATTTAGGGACTGACATTGACATAACTTTGCCACAAGCATCTAAAGCAATTACCAGAGCTGGTTTGGGCACAGCTGAAACACCTTGATAAGGCAGAAGTGAAAAACGACACATCATATGACCTGAATGGTTTCACCAGCACAACACTAAATCAGCATGTATGTCCCCAGCATCACTCATTCTGTCCATAATAGAATAATCAAACAGGGGGACAGTGTTGGCTCTGATTTCTGCTGACAGTCAGAAATGGAAATATAGTGATATATGCCTGTGTTGTCTTTTAAATGTATTTTACCTAGGATGGTTTCAACTGTGTCCCATAAACCTCTTTGGGGCAGCAAGGTTTGTATTAATAAGCACCAGACAAGAAGAGTCTACTTTATTTGATTTTTTTTTTGTTTCATTATAAAGAGTAAATACTGAAAACCCTGTCCAAAGACAGGATTTAAAATTAGGTTCAATTGCAGTTGACAGGAACCCATTCATTTTAGGAAGGATATGAGAACTGTCAGAAGATTAAAAACTTTAAAAAAAAATAACCTAGCGCCTCTTTGAGACAATTCTAGTGTGTGTGTGTGTGTGTGTGTGTGTGTGTGTGTGTGTGTGTGTGTTTATGAAATAAAAGTAAATGAGCTCTCTACAAGCCCTGCCTGATGACTTCCACCTTGATTGACAGGTAAGTGATCAAATTGTTTCATTACTTTTACTTTTTACCATTTACAAGGTTATTGTTAACACTGGTCTCTCATAACTTCCTGCTGTGCACTGTCAGATCACTTACCCTCCCCATTCTCAAATGCCATTTATCTTTTCAGCAAAGCTTGTCTTCTGACCTTAAACACTGTTCTTAGAAGAAATAAAAATGCAAGCTTGGCTAATAAATGCTTACTTACATAGAGCTCTGATTGGATCCAGCATATTCCCATATTTTCAAGTTCGTGTGGTAATCAAATCGCTACTATGTTGTAAGGGAATTAAATTCACATAAAAATAGAAAAGTAAAAAGCTAAATGTATGCCACTTGGAAAAAGTAAGCTGAAACTCCAACATATTCATTTTCCAATTCTATTTGAGGATAATACTGGAAATCTGTACTTGTTTATAAATACGATTCTAGAATTTTAGCATGCAAAATGCATTAGACATTTAAAGCGAATTCACTTTGTCTTGTCATAGAGTCAAAATGAAGGTATGTGAGATGGGAGAAGCTAAATAACGATTAAGTCAAGCTCTAGTCCAGCAACAAGACAACTACTAAATCCTCAAGAAACATGACTCTTTCCTCTAACACCCATCCACATATCCTTCACTCTGTGAGTTCAAGTTAAAAGGCCAAGACAATGTGTTTTTGTGATATAAACAACTGACCACAGTTTAAAGAAAGGTGACACAGAATTCAGTATCTTTCACTCTTCCTGTATTTTCTCTTATGGAAGCAGACCCTGATTTCCAACCAATGGCATAATGACCTCTAACAGTAGAATTCACTGGCTCTCACATGCCTGTTGCATTGATGATTTGTCCTTTAAATACCCCCATGCCTCTATGACTGACTGTTGGCTCAATGGTGATTTTTATCTTTTGTAAAATATAGTTCTACACTTAAAGTTAGCAATACTCTCATGTTATCTAGGCATGCTATTATTCTGAAACTGAAATTATAATAGAGAGATCTACTTCCACATGATTCTTTGAGGGTAGAGAGCTCAAGAAACCATAGAAGGGTGCTCACTGTGGGTAAGGAAGTGTGTGGGGAATATCTGACAGGGTTGACTTTCTCCTATCAATTTATAGGGATATGAGGGATGATAAATTCAGTGTTCAGCATCACTAAAAGGAACTGCAGTTTACAATGATTTCCTAAATATTCTGTAAAAAGCCTAGAAAGACAAAATTCTGTTTTAAATACAAAGTAATGACAAATGTTTAGTAAGATGGAAATGCCCATTATCCTGATTTATCATCATGCATTGTAATTATGGATCTGGTTATCATATTGTACCTCATAAATATGTACAATCATTATACATCGAATGACAAAGTATTACTGAAAGAGTGAAGTATGTAATTTACTTCACTGAAAAGATTCTTTTGAGGTTTTCTTTAGCAGACAAAGGACTAACATGAGACTATAAATTGACTTATTGTAATAAATTACATTATCATTTTGTTAACATCTATGGAAAAGGATACAGGTGAGTAGGTAGATCATATATATTTGATTTTGAATATATCAGCTCCTAGCTTGAGTGTAGTTGAGAGAGGTGCTATTCCATTTTTACTTCCAATTTTAATACACCACATAAAAAGAGGCAGATAGCACAGGAAAACCTATACAAGTTTTAGAGGAATACTCCCATTTTTAACATTTCTTATTTTATTTTGTATTACATATCATCAAAATACTTTAATTTGTCACTAAATTCACATGCTTGGCTCACTGAATAGCAGGTTATTCTGACACAGACCAGAAAATAAATATACATGGTAAAATCATTTGTGATGTTTCTAGATGCCTGAGAAAATCCATTGCAGAGCTACAGATTCAGTATGTATACCCAAACGTCAGCTATAATGCATGTGGTGTTTCTCACGAGCTCATACATGACTGGTCAAAGAGGCTCACACATTGTCAACACTGTAAAATAAAACATCCAAGGGGCTACAGAAATGTAAGCATGGAGATCTGAGTTCTGTTTGGCAAGTTCTCACGCAAACACATCATCAGGTGTGGTGGAGTGGGCTTCGTGCTGGAGATGCAAAAGGCAGGACCTGGGGCTGGTACCAGCCTAGCCTGACTTGTAAGTCCTAGGTCCTAGGGAGAGCTCTGGTGCTAATTAAACAATGTAGATGGCTCCTGAATAACAATAGATTGACCTCTGTTCTGTACACACACACACACACACACACACACACACACACACACACACACACAATCACAAAAGGCCCCAACTGTACATCAAGTGAAATGTAGTCTAGCACTTTTTCTTCTTTAGTGTACACCATGTTCTTCCCTTCAAAACACATTTAAAAAATTTCCTTCATGACATTATTAAATTAACAATAGACTTCATTAAACTGATTAACTACATTATCATTAAGTCACCTTACTGGATTTCTCTATGATGGACTGTAGATAAAATATCCTGAGGTTGGTACAGATGTGCTACACTGATGGGTAAGTGTGCCTCCCAGCCATGTCATCTTAACATGTCACCTAAACTTCCTTTGTCTGTTGAGAACTAACGGTGTAGCAGGCAGAATGCGGTCAAGGGCAGTGACCTGATGTCAGTGAGACTGAACTCCCAGTTCACATTCTGACTAAAGGAAATGTGGGTTTCAGAGGTGGAATACCCAAGCCAATAGGATGGTGGTCAGGTTTACAGATGGCGGTGAAGAAGGGCAAAGATCGGATGCAATGGGCTACCTGAGGGGCAGAGAACACAGTAAAGGGAATGAGCACAAATATTCTTTGGAAGCACAAGCATGTAGGTGCTAATTATGCAAAGCAAAAATATCACCGAGGAGGAATACAGCCAAACAGCTATTTAAAAAAAGTTTTCTGTAGTTTTTTTTTTTTTTGAAACTAGAACATACCTACTAACATTGATATATGGGGACAAACCAAAAAGCAAGGGGTCAAAATTTTAAGGAATTTCATGTTTAGAGTTAGGGAACTTATTAATTAGGCCAGCATTTGCCACAGGATGAGTTTTTCCTTGAACCTCAAGCACCAGAAGATGCTTACAGAAGAAAAAATCACAGCTGGCATGACTAAGTCTGGTCTATTGTCTATGAATGCGCTTAAGAAATACTGTAGGACAGATAACCATCTAATTGTGTCAATCCCAACTTGTCAAATACATATAAGTGTACAGCAAACCCTTTAAAATTACATTTATGAGACCTATTTTGCAACCGCTACCATAGGCAATGGGAAAACAGTCATGGAAACCCTTTATGCAGATGGTGGTAAAAAGATCCTTGGCTTTGCCAACAGTGTGGATTGAAGTTAAAAGGTAAGTCCAGGAGGAGGCCTAGAGTTCTCATTTTTACACTGGAATTGAAAGGAATGGGTTCATGGATGCTCCTGTGTTAGCATGCTCTGATAGCCAGTTAAAGTGCACTTAATAACAATCTAGAAACAAAGAAAAGGATAAAAAATGGCTTTTGGTCCTTCATGTAAGCTAAGTCCTGCTTTTCAATTCTCACCCTCTATCTAGTGTTCCCCCATGTGACCCAGTAACCATGAACTTGCTGTTTGACCTTTCCAAGTGCTTGGTCATTAAGGCCTTAAAAGTAACTTTTACAATGAGTTATTTTAATAATGACATAGATATTGTAAATTCATAATTGAGGGACACACATAACTTGATAAATTTACAGTAACATTTCCTCCAAAATCAATATATAATTACAATATTAGCGTTCAAATAATTTCCATACCGAATATGATTACAGTTCTTACACTTTGCATCCCTTAAAGTATTAAACAGCATTTGATCACAATGGAAAATATCATTCTTACTCCCAGATACAATTTTAATGTTTTATTAAATTAGTGAGTACTTAAATCAGAGATATATCTTGTGGACATACACATTCAATATTGTGCCAGATGGCTAATATTATTGGACATTAGTTTAAAAGCCATTCAGTGGGTCTCTTTCATTTCAGGCAGCAATTTTTAAAAAAACAATTTATAAAACAAATGTTGTCTTCCAGATCCCCATCCAGAATAAAACACATTGGTTATAAAGTCACCTTTGTCCAAGAGCATCTAACAGAATACTGGAGCTCATGCCCTTTGAAGAGGCAGTTCTCATGTCAATATTGACTGAAGAAACCTAAGGAGGGTCTCTACTGGGTGTCACTTGCTTGCATTAAAGGCTTTGTTATGGCAAGCAAGCTGGCTGGGAGCTAGTAAGGCCAGGTTTATTGGCTGTAAAAGTATCCATCCCAAAGGAAGACTTAACTGCACTCAAGTCCTTAATGGATCACCTGTTGGTTACACTGCCAATTTAGTCTCATTTTGTGAACTCTAAGAGAGTGCTAAACTACTGGAGCTGATAACAACAAACTAGGCAACCACAACCTTTCCTCTCTGAAATGAAAAAAAAAAAAAAAAGCCCCATTTGCAAATAGGTTGCTGAATACCTTTTAGTAGGCAGGTATCTCCACTAATTGTGAATTAGCAGATGGATCAGTATCTAAATGCAGGAATTAATGTGCATTTGGTTTGTTTGCCTTTAAAAAAACCATTTTAATATTCTGGGACACAGAGAATTCCATATTCCTTTAATTCAGTGGGTTGAGATGTGACACTATAGATGCCTTTCCTATAAAAATGTTGAACTAACGTTTCTGTCACCTTGGCTTGTTCTTTCTTGGATCTCACAAGATGTCTTCTCAACTTCCTCACTTAGCCCACTCCTGCCTCTCCCACGGACCTTAGTTTCACTGTCAAGTCCTCTTGGAAACTCAATGATGAGCAAAGTTTTCACACCACATGTGTGCACATGCTCCAGCAATGTCCTGTGTGCCTTCTCGGGTGAGCTCACACATGTAGCATCACTTAGAAGATCTCCTCACATGCTCTGCATGGCTGTCTTGTTGCTCCCCCTCCTGTATTCCTGCAGGGCTTTTCTCCACTGCATATGCAAGGGACTGCAGACACTTCGGAAAGCAAAACTTCTTATTTCGACTCGCTAATGCTCACAATTGCAGGATCCTTCAAATCAATTCTGAGGTGATGGCAGATAGCCTGACATCGTCTGGGGTTACTGTTCTGCCCCCCTGGACTGCCCCACCCTGGGTTTTCTTGCCATAACATAAAGAAGGTCCTTGGACTGTGGCATTAGAAAATGATACTTTGAAGTCCACTTATACTCACTTACAGGAATCAGTTGTGGGGCTTTGGATTCCCTTAGCTTCAGAGTCCTATCTACCCAAAAGAGATTGTCCACAGCCTCTCTCCTGATGGCTCAGGGAACATCATGGAAGAGGGAGTAGAAAATTTTTAGGAGCCAAATAGTAAAGAGGACTGTTGGGAAACAGTGTCTTCTGGACACAACAAGACCCAAGGCAGCTGCAATGGTCTGCATAGGCCTGCACAAGACCAAGGAATTGATATTCAAGACAGGCAGGGAGAGTCACTCAGGGAGCTCACCCTTAACTAAGGAGTCAGAGTCACCGACCACTGGTGACTGCTAGGGAAAGGAGAGCCAGTTTTCTTCAGGTATTGTCCCTGGTACACTACCCAGGTTCCAGTGAGTAGTCCTACATTCATATGTTTATTAGCAGCACAAACCAGACTCAGTGGGAGATTATAGCAAAGAAAACAGGGACAGAAAGATAGGAGGGGGACAAGATGGTGGCTGAGGTCTAGGAGGAATTAGAGGGAGAAAGTCAGAATGGATGTACTCAAAACACACTGTATTCATGTATAAAATTCTCAAAAAATAAATAAAAATACATAAAAATGATGATTGTGTAGACAATATAGTTAGAAAAAATATCACATGGCAAGGCACATCTAGAAAAAGAACAAAATAGGAACAACACAAAATGCTCGTGATCTTACAAATAAAGCAAAGTAGTGGTGGATGAATGAAGACCTCTTTCATTTAAATGAGAGGAAAAATGATCCTCTTCTTGCTACCTTGATTTTGAATTGGATTGTACTATATGTATTTATGGATTTTCAGGCAATCTATTTTAACCAGCTGTATTACTGTCCTGTGGTATCCATAACAAGGTACCATAAACTTACCATGTTAAAACAACTAGTTCTTTTACTAGTGTTTAGTAGGTCAGGAATTTAAAAATCAAGGACTTAAGGCTAAGCTCCTTCTCCGGGTCCTAGTATGGAATTCTCACCTTCATTTTCTAGATGCTACAGGCTCTAGAAGGTCTTTGGCTTGTGACTGGATCACTTTTATCCATAACTTTCTGTCTTCCTATGATATTCTCTCTGTCTCCATCTCTGTCTTCCTGCCTCCCTGTCGCTGTCTGTCTCTGTTTTTCTGTCTGTGTGTCTATCTGTCTGCCAGTCTCTCATCTCTCCCTCAACAGCTTGTACTCATTGGACTTCTATAAGGACTCTTGTCATTGGATTCAAGTCCTTCATGGCTAACCCAGGATGATAATAAGTCAAAATCCTTAATTATATTTGTGAGCCCCAGTTTCCAGAGGAGGTCACATTTCTGGGATCTAAAAGGTTAGGTCATGAACCCATGAATGTGAATTTGATAGAAACCAAAGGGGACTTTCTATCTTGACCACACTCTCTCCTACTGAGTTTTACTGTGTTCAAATAAATCCACAAAACAGAAGCCTCGGTGGGGGAAGGGACAGTAATAGACATGTGTAAACACAGGTAAATTTCTTATTTAATTTACCAAACAATAAGGCACAACTTTTTTAAAGATGATTTGAATATTGTGACTAAATTATTTGACATTTCTAATGTTTTCAAAAGGAAGTTACATTATCATAAATTATTAAAGGAAATAAGCATGAATAATTTAAGGCAGGTTTCCACAGTTAAGTTTACAGAGTTAAAGGTCAATAGATAGCAGAAACCACAGTGTGCAGGTGCTTTCTGGAGGGTCAGAGTTCTCTCACAAGTGGTCTACAGTGTGGTGGTGGTGGTGGTGGTGATGACTGCTAGTACAAGTGGCTATAATGATGCTGAAGCAACTCTGACAAGCTGATGTAAATGTAAGTGTTATTTAGTTTCTTATTCAGTTTGAAAGCAAAATACAATCATGTTCAGATAAATATAATCTGGGAGCTTATTTCTATGTTTGGAGGTTTGTTACATGATTTGTGATTTTCATTGTTGTTGTTTTGTGTTTTGTTTTTTGAGACAGAGAAGCCTTGTCCCCATGATCCTACTTACTCATCCATTTGAGTCTAGGAATTTTAAGGGTGTATCAGAATGCCAAGCCTACCATTGTATTTTCATATGAATCAAACCTACCATGTTTCATATATCATCATAATTGTTCTCATTCTAGCAAGCATCATCTTGAAGTGTTTACTGCATACAGAACGGCAATTCATAGCATTTACTAGTCTATGAGGAAGCACTGGACTAGACACTTTATATGATACCCTGGCTTACGATGTGCTGACCTGCTAACGGCTTTATGTCATGGAGGTACAAAGGTGAACAGTATACTGCATATTGTGAATTTTAGGCTTTCCCGGATCTAATAATATGTGCTAGACACTCTCCCGTGATGCTGAACACAGGAAGCTAACCATAGTCCTGAGACCCTTGAGTTTCTCTGAGGGTCTCAACATACTTCTGTACTATGTCATGTTGCTGAAGTGGGATGCTCAGCAGGTTAGGTGCATTTAATGTAGTTTTAACTTATGACTTCTTCAATTTTGCATCATACTATTAGAGCATAACTCAATGTAACTCAAGCCACAATTTAATAAAGCTTTATTGAGAGAACATGAATGATAGGAAAGCTAGAAAATGGCATACATTAGGTCAGCTCATAGCCTTCTATTTTTGAGTGTGAAAGAACAGAGACTATGTTAGTATCTAAGCACTGATTATAATATTGTTTTGTCTAGAAATCAAAACGGAAAAAAATGAATTCCATCCCACCTGAGCCATCTTAATGATACATGGGACAAGGTGGATCTGTGAGAAACTGCCTGAAGAACATTTCATTCATTCAGTGAATTTTGGAAACTTCTTAAGTGATCAGTACTGTGTTATCAATTCAAGTTCTGCTAAGAACCATAAGTGTTCATCTCTATGTATAATCATTAAATACCATAAAAAAGAATAAGAGCAGAATTCTCGGCACAGCACTCCATGTCTTTAACTTCAGTACGGAGAGACAGACAGACACAGTAAGATTGCCTTTTCAAGCTCTGACAAAAATTACACAGAAAACACTTCTCAAAACAAAATCTCTTCCCCAACCCCCGCCCCAACAAAACCACTCGAAGATTAGCATATTGCATGGAAGGCACTATAGCTGTTTATGTTTTCTTTTCCACGTGACTTAGCTCACTGCATACATCTGGGTTTAACTGAGGGATCAAGTGCTTGCTGGAAAAACATTCTCCTGATTGCATTTTTAGAGAAAAATGTTTTATAACAATAAATCCCAGATGATTTTATAAACTATACATATCTCCCTCAACCTCAAGATTTTTTTTACTAACTTCCTTAATCTGTGGTTATCTTTATATCTAAAGGTTTTGATGCTCTCAGTACTGAAATCATATCTGCAATGTATTCCAAGTTCGTTCTTTCCTATTAAAAATGGAATCTGAGATCAAGATGCTAATCCATGCCAAGCGTTTTTGAACAGCCCAATACGGTTTGACTGGAGAAAGCAACTACTGGAACTTAGTAGAGATACCATCAAAGTATGACTGGCAAAGTATAGATCTTCTCAGGGCACATTTTATCCAAGAGTCAAAAATGCCTACTTCAGTGTGTTGGCAGGGGACCATGCCATTTAGATAATGTAGAATGCCCTTAATTTAAAATGAAGAGACTTCCTGATAAACCAGTGGGAATGTGAGAATATATGAAATAAGAATGCTTAGTAAGGGGCTTTCTACTTTTCTTTTGACTTCAGTTGGAATATTTAGTATTATCTAACCAATTGAAAAGAAAAACCCTTGGAAAGTGACTGAGTGCAGTAAACAGTAGTTCATGAAAGCATAGTTCTTAGAAATGTTTGTAATAGTGGCACAGTGACACGCTTTCTTCACCAGGGAAAAGCTTTGAGTTCTAACAATGGACCCTTGATGACAAACATTTGCATCTGTGCCCTCCGCAAATTAAAAAAGAAAACTAAAAGATACCAAGGAGTCTCACTATTTCTTTACATCCACAGCTAGGCTTATGTGCCTTCTAAAGGCGTGATCCTAAAAATTAAAAATATAATACAATAATACCATTAATTCTCATAGAGTTTGGGAGTTGTTCCCTTACCTAATTACATCAACACTATTTTCATGGAGAATTAGTTTAAAAAGATATATCTCAAAATAACTGTCATGTGTGAGTGTTTATTTAAACAATATTCACTTCTACCTGCTTAGCATCAAGCAATGTTTGCTCTGCGCCTGATGGGACACTGGCAGCACTGCAGACTGAGGCGGAGACCCAGAAGGTGGGACGGAAATGGCTGGCATCGCCTTCAGCGTCTCCTGCTCCTGTCTCCTCTACCTCTAGGGTTTTGGAAAATAACATTTCAGTGTTGGCTACTGGATTCAGCTGTAGTGGGTAGCTGTTCCAGCTACTTCTCTGCAGAGAAACACCTCTTTTGTGTATGTATTTGTGTTCCAGTGTGCATGACTGTGCGTGTGCTAATGCACTTCTGGAGGCCAAAGGTCAGTTTCAGGTGTTGTTCCTTAGAAGATGCCCAGCTTGTTTACTGAACCAGAGTCCCTCACTGGGCTCTGAGGCTCACAGATCAGCCTAGAATTTGTCTGGCTCTGATTCCCTGATATTGAGATTATATACTACCACTAACACACCCATTGGATATATATATATATATATATATATATATATATATATATATATATATAATATGAAAAATTTCATATATATAAAAGTCAATTTTAATTATATAAAAGTAAATATTAATTACATATTATATAAAGCCAATATTAATATCACTATATTATATTATTGCATATAATTATATAGTAAATATTTAACATGGAAATAATAAATAACATTGATATAATAATAAAGCAATAATATGAATATATACATATATAATATGATATTATATACTAATTCAATGCATATTAATATATTACATATAGAAATATTATATATATTAAACCAATATTAATATACATTACATTCTTTAAAAAATGATTGGAGAGATGCCTCAGCATTTAAGAGTACTGGCTGCTCTTTCAGAGGACCTGGGTTCAATTCTCAGCACCTACATGGCAGCTTATAACTGTCCAGTTCTAGGGGATCCAACACTCTCATACAGACATACATGTAGGTAAATAAATAAATATATATCAATATTATCTATAATATAAGAATTTTTTATTATACAAATAACAATAAAAACTAAACCATAAATAAGTAAAAATCAAATTAAAGTAATAATCCAATAATAATATTATATATGTGTATAATATATATGTATACATAATATTATATATGTATACATATAGACAAAATCTACCCTAATCTGTTAGCCTCAGAGCCATATATACACATATATGTGGCTTATACACACACACACACACACACACACACACACACACACACACATATATCCCACATATATAAAAGTGGATCTGGACTCTAGTCCTTGTACATTTGACTGATTGAGCTATCACTTTAGCCTTGAAAACATCTCTTTAAAGCATTTTTCTCTATACCACCTATGAAATTTAGCAGGACAAAGTTCAGTAGACAATTCTATGTAGGGCAAATATGAAATAATGTTCAATTCTGCACAGTTTCCTTCTTGGTAAAATCGTCTCTAGACCATTTTTCCTCATCTAAAAGCTGACAAGTGTTTTCTTTTCATCACTTCCAAGAACAAGGCTATGAGACAAGTTCGCGTGAGCTGTGGCAACTGTGATTGTTGCACATGGGTCATTATTTAGAGGCAGATCTGTTTTAGGAGGCAGCTGAATCTAATCAGATTGAGAATAATTATAATGAGGCTCAGAACTCCGTCTAAGAAACCGCTTTTAGTGGATCTTCCAACTTGTCAGATTCATTTTCTAAAGAAGAATCTAGTATAGAGTAATAGTCACATTCCTGTGAAAATTCGATTATCAGTTTATAAAGTTTTCTTCTACCAAAAGCACCAAGTTGAGGATATGTGGGATTCCAGTTCAAAGCCATTGCAGAGTATGACTCATGTCTGCTGGAACTTCTTGATATATGTACCTAACTGCTCTATGGACTTGATCAGGAAAAACTATCACAAACATTAGGAAATATTCATGGCCTAGTTTTCTATTACATTCTCTCAGTTTTTGAGCTCCTTGAAGACAGCTATTTTGTCTAACATGTTCATGAAATGCAATATTTTCTAAGCAAACACTCGCTAATGCTTAGATAAATAAAATATTCCAACCTAGTGCAATCCTCTATTTCAGTGATTTTCAACCCTGACTGTACAATTGAATCACTGTATTAGCACTGAAGATGGGAATAGCATCTATAGATTTCACAGAAATTTTGAAACTGCATTGATTAGCAGGGTGCTGTGGGATGTCTTTCTGTATGCTGTGAATATATGTTACTCCCACTGGCTATAAATTAAGCTGTTTTGGCCTATGGCAAGGCAGCTTAGAGGCAGGAAGAAAATCCAAGACAGAAAGAGGAGAAGAAAGGCAGAGGCACAAGAGACGCCAGCCTGCTGCCCAAGGAGCAACATGCCAACAGACTGGTGATGCCATGGCCACGTGTGGGAACTTACAGATTAATAGAAATGGAGGGACCGGGGCTGGGCGGGACCTGAGAAACCTTCCAGCTACAGCAGGGTATTATTTGGGGTGCTGGTTCTGTTTTATTGCAAATCTCTTTTTGGTTTGGTTTCATTCATTGTCCTAGGGTCTCTTCAGGAAATATTCCTAAAAGATATCAAGGCAAAGATACCAAGAGTTGTAAGTAAACAAACAATTGCTAGTTGGTGATGTACTCCTGATAGAAACACATTCAAGTGAATATTCCAACTTAAAAAAATACATTTTAAATGAAGACGTATTTGATTCCATTCTTCCTTCTCTTTACCCAACCTTTACCCCAGGCAGTATTTGCTTTCAATGATAACAAATGAGTCAGAACGTCCAGCTGTGAGGAATAATGTCAAATGCCACAGGTCATTCTGGTTACTTAAGTATTTATGAATGACTGAGGACTTGAGAAGAAGTAAAGAAACAGAACATATATTAAATCAGAACAGGCAAGCACAAGCCTGGGGCCCCAGAGCAGAAGCAGAGTTGGATGGATGACTTCTGTTCACAAATGGTAATGTCAGGCCAATAAGAACAATATAGAAGGATGTCAGTATGAACAGCTTGGGGACTGGGAATATCCCAAACCATTTCTTAGGGTAGAAAGAAGTCCAAGCTTAGTAACTTAACATGGCTACTGTTGCTGACATATAAGTAGCCCAGACATGATACAGAGAGTACCATATTTTCTCCCCTAGGAAAGGCTTTCTTTATAGAATACTCTCTTTGATGGGCAATGTGACAGGGGTCTATGCCATTGCCAAATAAGTGATAGAATCCACAGTAATGATTGTTAACCCCCATCCCATAAATCTTTAATCGGAATACTCTTATGGCACTCAAAATGTGTTCAGTATAAAGCACAGTTGCATGCAGTTCCCGTAAGACACAACATTACCACTAACCTATTACATCCTCGGGGGTTGAGAGAAATTTTACACCCTAGCCTCCCTGGAGCTTTGTAGAAGACCTAGCTAGGACCCAGGTCCTAGGATGTTCCTGATTTGGCTAGGTTATACTATCCTTATTTGTTCTATTTCCTTCACTTTCAAATGGTGCTGCTGAAAAATAAGAACACAAATAAAAATGCAAATGGGAATAAGAATTAAATAAGAGGAGGAGAAGGAAAAGGCAAGGTGGACACGGAGGAGGAGGAGCTCACCTTACACATGACCAATTAATTCCCCCTGTTTTAGCTCATATCACATTTCTCCACTGCCATTTCACATGGACCTGTGTGTTTGCTGTATTACAGGTGAGTGTGTGTCTCACATAAGGTAGAGATTCTACCAGCTAGTTTGCTGAAGAATGTCAAACAAACCACTTATTGAAGATGTGAAGCCCTGTGTTCCCTCCGCAGAAGCCTAACCCTTGCTCTGGAAGGAGGAGAATCTCTCATTTCCACTCATCTTGAGTAGGTCATGGCTGTCACAGAACCCAACAGCCTGCTAATGCTTCCTTCTAAAAGAATAAACAGCAACAGCACCTGTCAATGTACTTCTAAGGAGCTCAATGTAAATGAACACGGTCCCCTAGAAGCCTGTCTTGCAGAGTTCAAAAGAATCATGAGAGTATGGCTGGATTTACATTCCCCTTCACCATCCCTCACTTGGAGTCCAGATCCAGAGACAGAGCTAAGACAGAAGAGGTTCCCAGAGGTGAATCCAAAAATGTAAATTGTATGCAAAGACTACAAAATGTGAACAGATTGAACAAACAGATTGGCTCTCAAGGACAAAGCTTGCAATACACATCCTTCCAGAATCATAGGACCATAGTTTTATAAACCTAAGCAAACTAAATCTTAACTTTCTGCAACTGTATCCTTTTTGTTTTTTCATTAAAGTCTTCCTTTATTCACAGGGACCAGTAAACAACTTAGCCCTCTATTCACAACCACTCCATAAAACCTAGCGTAGATATATGAATCCATAAACCACAGACATTCTCTGAAAAGTTAAATGTCTAACATACCTAATCCAACAGGTCAGTAAGATGGAAGCATGCCTGTGGAAGAAAGGCCGGGGCTGAAAAATAACTTTGACAGTCTGGTAAATTGCCTTATAAGTAATTTAAAAGCTCTATTTTACTCTCCAAATTGTCTTGGAAATGAGAATTTTTAGCTCAGTGCTTTGGAAATGTTTAATATTCTCCTACAAGACTTTATATAGCAATGCAAAAATATATGTAATACATCCAAAAGAGAAAATAATTACTTTTTTACTTTCTTGTTCTTCTAATACACAAGTAATGCCATGCTGACTTTAGGGGCAACAGAGAACTGTTGAAGGTATCTAACACACAATTAGTAGGTACTCTCTGGCCCTAGCTATACTCTTGTTTACTCAGCATTACTCTACACTGATGTGCAAAGGTGAAATGTTCTATTTGACTATGTTGTGACCCTAAAGCCATTCTCACAGAACAAGGCCATCATTCAACATTTGGAAGGTTCTTAGCCATTAAAAAATAACTCATTTACAAAATAGATTGTATGAAGATGAGCCAATTTACACAAGCAAGTACCCTCTTTCATATACAAATGAAGTCTTACAAAATTAACACGTAATTTTCAGATTTAAGAGTGGATGTTACCAGAAAAACTGACTTTACTAGTTTTTCTAGTGCATCATTTCATCCTACCATACTCCCTAATCTAGTTGATTTGTTAGTGTACACATAGATTTTTAAAGTAGGCTTCACATCCTTCCCCCTGTGCATAATTTCCTTGATCTAGAATTTTCACAACCATGGTTGTAAAATATGTTTAAACACAGACCATTTTTGTATGCTTGGAAGTGGGATCCATCATTCACTGACATTCCACCAAGAGGTTCTATTTAAACCTTTACACCCCTTGCCTTATCAGAGGAGCAGTTTGGCATTTGGTATTTGGAGACAGCTATAAAGCAGCACCATCTGGACCACTCTGTTTCAAGAGGGACATCAATTTTTATCCTTCCTGGATCCTGCAGGAATACTCTGCTCAAACTCAGCAACAGCAGACTCAGTTATAATTCAGTCATCTCTCTGTGGCCAAGAGTGTTTGTGGCAGAAGAAGTGCTTGTGTTCATATATTTGTGTAAAAAAGAAAACTATTGTCAGATTTCAACTTCTGAGGCATGAGACTTCTAACTTACATTGTCTGATATAATGCCTAGCTTTGGTGGTATCTTAAGTTCTGTACTGATAGTTTGCATTTAAAGACTTAATCCCCAGACTCAGTTGGATACTAAAAGCATTCTTGCTCCCCTATGGATTATATTGGGGGGAGAAAAATATAGTTACCAAACCTAACACATCTGCTCGATGTAGAGATTAGAGGCATTTCAAAATATAAATTACAGGTTTTCTACCTTTTTTTTTTTAAAAAAAAAAAAGTAATTGCTAAAATCTAATCACCTGGTAGATGAGAACATCAGACAATGCTGAGGAGAGAAAATGATACATCTCAGCAAAGGGAAAAGACAATTCAACATGAGAAGGAGGAGGCATACAACTGGAACTAATGATCCACGGAGTGATAACAATGGGCCCTTATCTTCTTCGAATGTAACAAATGAATAAAGGGGATCTAAGTGCGCTGGAAAGGAGACCTCTGCATTGGGGCCACACTCCCTTCTACCCGTGCTGTGCTGATATTTTATCTGTACACCCCAATAAAGCTTATCTGGAGATCAGAGGGAAAAGCCAGCCACTACAGTAAACACAGAAATCAGACAATGGCAGCACATGCCTTTAATTCTAGCATTTGGGAGGCAAAGATTCATCCAGATCTCTGTGAGTTCAAGGACACACTGGGAACAGAGACAGGCGTGGTGGCACATACTTTTAATCCCAGCACTAGTTAACCATAGGCTGTACAGACAGACACGAAGTGATAGAGCTGCGCAGAAAGAGGAAGAGAGGAAGTGAGATGGCAGGGCACAGAAAGGATATAGGCATGAGTATACAGGAAGTAGCCTTTTTTGGCTGAGGATTTCTTAGTGGTAAGAACATGGCTGGCTTCTTTCTGCTTCTCTGACCTCTCAGAGAAGCAATTTCACCGCAATATCTGGCTCCAGGTTTATTATTATTATTATTAATAAGACCGTTTAAGATTCATCTTACACTGTGCAGGTTGATAAACACTGGAATCACAACACACATATCCTTAATGATAGAGTAAAAAAACAAATGAACACGTGATTTCTTTAGATTTATAAGATTTCCTCCAGAAATCTAAATGGAGCTTCATTCAATCTAGGATTCCATAGACACACAACAGACTAATTCACACATGATATGGGTAAATAAAAGGACTTTCAGGGAAAACTGTGGAACCCAAGGGAGAAAAATTTAGATATGGAAACAACCAACCTCATCCATCATATACTCACAATTACTTAAAGTATCTGTTTCGCTCTCTTAAAGACACTGTTTAAAATCTAAATGCATCAGAAGATGTGAATATTATGAGTGGCATACAAAGCAACAGAATGCTATACTTTTAAAAGTAGGTTATTTCAAACCAAATTTAAGTAACTTAACTGTTCCAAGAAAAATCACTTCATTTGGCAGATGTATTTTTATACCAATAGTCAAAATGTCCTAGCATACACACATAAAATGTGATATTCAGGGCCTTGTTAAATACATCTGAGACCAAAACTGTTCGTACTGCTAGACATTATTTATTGAAAACATGATAAAATGGATGCTATGTTAGTAAGGATTTCAATGTGGACAAGAGGAAAAACAAGAGCGGGGTTAAGCCAGGATTCACCTATAAAAATGGGTAGAGAAGATAAAGGGCCTGCCCTTCCTAAAGCTGTATACCAGAGGGATGGAGGGAATTACACACATAAGCCATGATTTTACTTCTAGTGGAGAGAAATGGAATTCCCTCAGGAGTATGAATAAGAATAAGCATCACTTGAAACCTAATCTGCTGGCTGAATTGAGTGGCAGGCTCTCATCCTGTTCTGTGAATTCATCAATGCATGTGTCATCATGAGCACATGATAGCTGAGGCAGAGTTGGAGCAGTGGAAGAAGATGGAAGGTCAGTTTGTTTACAGAGTTAGATTGTTCAGTTTTGAGTGGCACGGATTAGCATGCCAGTATGCCAGGGGGTAATGTAAACTAAGAATGGGATTTCACCAGTAATCCCAGTCCTTTTGAGTCTGCATCAGGAGGATCACATCAAGGGGTTCAAGGCTGGCCGGGGGCTCATAGTGAGATTTTGATATGCCTGAGCTACATATTTTTATGCATCATCAAAAGAAATAAACAAACATGAACATCATCAAGAACGAGTCACCACTGATGAACTCTGGTGGAAGAACCCAAGACCTGACAATCCAGGAAAATATTTCCATAACATCATTAAATTAGACAAACTGGAAAACCCAAGATGTCATTTGGTTGATGGTAGACAGTTATGCAAAGCAGTCGACTCTAACTGATTTCAAATGACAGATCTCTTAGAATTTCTAGGGGTTTTCCTTTATAGAGTTTTCTCAGCGATTGTGATGGTTACCTTGGTTTTCCTCCATTAAGAGGGAATTTATCATTCAGCCAATGTAGTTCAGCTGCTGTTGAAGAGAGGCATCTCCTGGGAGCATTTAGGCATCCCCATGAGCAGGATTCATTCCTTAGGATTCCTGTTTGATTGGCTTAGAGTAAGGTATTGCCATCTCACCATGTTTCTTAATGGTTCCCTGGGTGCAGTCAGACTTGAGAGTCATTGATTTCATACTTGGTTTGCAGTTTATGAAGAAGTTTGTGTGGGGGCAGAGCAAGGAAATCACCCACAGTGGGAAGGGAGCTGGGTCTCACCTCATCATCAGATGCTGCCTGCCTGAGAGGGGTCCTTTGGGGGAGGAGTGGGTATTGGAGGTTGCAGGGATTATGTTAAAAAATTTTTATTCAAGATCTGAGAGTATTGCCTGCCTCTTCCTGGTGACTGCACCTACCCATATAGGTACCCAGGTATCTGCAAGCAGGATTTATACCTCATGAAGAAAATATGTTTGCAGCAAAGAATAATAATGATATTTTAGTCCCTGGTGTGGTTGCCTTCTAAGCTGACCCACACCACTGACTTTTCTGAAGCTTAGCTGTTCCTGGAGATATATGTGCTTCGTTACTTTTCATTAACATATCTTTTTTTTTTTTTTGACTAGAGGGAAAATAAAGAGAAAGATTCTCCACAAAGCAAAATGTTCAGAAGCTGCAAATCATGTCTACCTAAAAAAACTAAATGAAATATGAATGAGCATCAACTTTATATTTTTATACCAATTTGATAAAAAAGCCAACAATTTATTTTCTTCATTTAAATAATTATTCTCTGAATACACTAGGGTGATATATGACCAAACAAAAATGTGCAATGTTGACAAGAAAGTGGTGGTGGGTGGGTGGCCTTTCTTGCATTTCCACACTTATATTTATGTACAGAAAATGAACAAAGGTCTAAAATTTGTGGACCTTTTGCTTTTGCACTTAACCCTGCTTTATGAGTGCACATATTTCAAGGAAATCTTAAAGCAAGAACATCTGTTAACCTACACGGACCAGTGCTGACAGCACATCCTTAGAATACACAGAAGCAGGTCCTCAAAGGTGGGGTTGTAAAGGAATGGATGACGATCTAGGAACAGAATGTGACCCAGCAAGGTGTGCTTGCACAACTCTTCCACAGTCCAGCACAGGGACTGAACTGAAGGCACTCAGGATGCTTCATTCCCCAGCTGATGGGTGAATTAAGAGTGGACAACACAAAAGCAAGGCATGCCGCTTTGATGGTGTTGTCAGTCGTGGCTGACAGGCGTAGATCCACAATGCCTGTTTCTAAGCATTGAGGGTAGAATTTTCTGTTTATGAAGCCTTGTCATAGGAATCATAACAATGATCAACAGCTCTCTAGTTGGACTTAAGGCTCACTCAATAAGAGGAAAATCATGCCTGCTACTGAAAATCTAGCCAACTACAAAGGGCTACTGAAATCATGCATCTTGGTGAAGCTTTAATTGCCACTGTACTAACCTGCATAATGCCAAAATACATTCTAAATATCTCTCCTTACACCCAAAGATAATTGTAGTACCCATCCCTCATCAAGGAAACATCTCTTTGCAACAGACAGAGAACACTGAAGAGAACCACAACAGACCAAAATTCAGACATGCGGAGCCCAGCCCCATCTAGATATATGAATGCATCTATAATAGGACTCCTGCACCTAAGGTTCAGGTATCATTGTAGATGAGGGGGTAGAAAGATTGTAAGATCAAGAGGATCAGGGAGTTTGCAGTGAGATTGTATCTCCTAGAAATGTCAGAAACTGCACCTACAAAGTCTTACTAACATGACTGCCTAAACATGGGCTGAACAAGGAGGATACCAATATACACACTGATGTGGATGGGAGAAAGCACATACATGCTTTTTATTTTGCAGTAACTGGATGCCTTCTGTTTATTTAATTTTTGGCTTCCTAGTGTGTTAGCAAGTAAACAGATATATTTTATCCTATGTTTTGGGGGGATTTTCTAGAGCATGAAGCTTGATGAGTAAATAGCTCCTTTTGTGGAAACTGATTCTTATAGCTATATAGGTAATATTACTAACATTAACCTATCAAACCTATTTGGGAAAAAATAAAAAGATGCAAGATTTAGGCAAGAAAGTGCACTTGTATCAGATTGGATTCTTTATATTTTGTTCCCCAAATAAAAATGTAGTGTTCAAAACATTTGAGAATTATCACAAGTAGGAAATCTGAAAATCTGAATCACATATTTTTGCCTATTTTTCATTTTTGTAAGTTAACTTCACTGCAGTATCTACTCCTGCAAGTAACATTGTCTTATAAGAAAGAATAAAATGGGTAACTACTGAAAGTAATGGACATTTTGAAAAGGACTATACACAGACATTGTTTTATAGAATGCTCTGTGAAATACATGGACACTGGAAGTATTATATCTTGGGGCTGGAAAGATGTCTCAGTGTTTATGAGCCTGTATTGCTTTTTCAGAGAGCAGAGTTTGGGTTCCAGCACCCATGTCAGGGGATCACACCTATCTGAAACTCCAGTTCTAGAATACCTGTCGCCCTTCTCCAGCATTCACAGAAATCCGTACTCAAGTACACATACCCACAAAGAGATATGCACAAATAAATAATAAATAAAACAGAATAATAAATAAAAAATAAATTGTGTTTATATGTGTTATATTTTAACCACAGGACAGGAATATCTTTTATTTTTCTCCCATTAGTGATAGAATTTTAGTTTATATAAACAAAACTGCCCAGAATATTTTAACTTAAGTGATTGCTGTTTTAACTGTATAACATATATATATATATATATATATACATACATACATGCATACACACACACACACACACACACACACACACACATATATGTTGGTAATTTCATCTACATTTGGGAGTCCTCAAGAAAGAAAGACAAGAAAGAAATGTAAGACTTAACAGAAGCTAAATTGGTGTAAGAATCTGAAAACTGTCACCAACAGCAGGGACTCAGAGTCTCATATTCTTCAGTGGACTTTTCATGACTTCTGAAAGGCATCTGCAGCTCATGAATACCCATCCAAATGAAAATACACAACGACTTGTGTTTCACTTACTGTTTCTCAAAATGATCTCCAGTGCCTTTAAATACCAGTTCTCACTTAAAAAAAATAATCATAAGGAAAATGGCCTGGAAAAACAACTTATAAAACCTCTTCTATTGAACTATGTGGAGTTGCTGGTTTGAAACCTAAAACAGTTACATGTAGTTCAAAACGATACTAATTGGTTATGTAGAAGGATTTCTAAAATCCACCTTTCATCAAAAAATGGATTATTCTTTTCAGTAATTTTATTTTAACAACATATATGAAAAGCCTTATTTCTCTATTATGCAAGACCTGCTTATGTTTTCCATGTCCTCTCTGAGCTGACAGGGTCACAGATGATTTAAAATGATGCTTGGTTTGCTTCATTTTCTGTCTCTTGCATCTTTCTGAGAATTCAAGACAAGAACAGAATCCAACTTCTGGGGGTTCTGAGTAGTCTAGGGATGGTCCCAAGACAATGAGAAGAGGGCTGGCCTCAGAGATCAGTGAAAGCCCCATATTTTCAACAGAAGCAAAAAAGGGAAGCAAAAATACAGACCAGGGCAGCTTATATGTCTCAGCCAAAGAGGTCCCAACATGGCTGAAGCATTTGCTGGAAGTAGCCCTTACCACAGTGGATATCCACGCTAGCAACTCCCCTCTTTAAGCAGAAAGGTATCTATCTGCTTTTTTATCCCTGGATATAAATGATGGCACTAGAGAGGGGAAATCTAATGAAAACCATTAGGAAGCAGGCTTTTCATGCAGCAGGGAACAAATGCATCAAGATGTGGTCTTTGGGGAATTTGTTACAGACAGGCTATAGATCCTGGATGCAGAAACTAGAGCAAGAAAGATGAAGAAAAGCAATGAGTTGCCTGGAACAGCGGATAAGCTGAAGGCAGAGTAAGCAAAAAGCTGGTGAATGAAGGAAGCAACTCAAGACACCCCGATGGAGGAATCACAGACTGAAGGTAGTTGAGTTATCAAGATGTGAAAACACATGAGCCCTCAAACCTCAGACCACAAGGAAGGAATCCTCCTGTTCAGCACAGGCCTCAGCATTCAGACTGTCCCCAACCACCATCTTCCCTACATAAATCGCGCGTCCTCCCCTGAACTCCCGAAGTCCCCCCACTTTAAACAACTCAGAAAATTCACCTCTTTTTGCCATGTACCACAGACATTTCTACATACATCTTATACTGTCTGCAAACAGTAATCTCATTGAAGATCTATGGGTGGCTGGGCTATTTCTGGTAAATAGTTTAATTAATATTTATGTGCTTATACATACATGTGTATATGTAATAAATATGGAAGAAACATCCATTTTATTAAAAAATGCTCTTGCACAACATAAGAACTTTTTAACCTTGAAATATGAAAGCACACAGGACACAGAAAACACAAATTTGCATATGCTTAGACACTTAATTAACCCACTTTTAAGCTCCCACACATGATATTTAAAGTTAGTTTAGCCTATTAACTTTAGATGGATAGTCTAAAAAATTCAAAGACCATATCTTGATAATCCCGTTAATGTCATGGAGAGTCTATGAGTCCATGGATCTCTAGGGTAATTGAATGCTTTTTAATGGGAATGCCACATGCACTTTTGTTGACATGACATTAGCATTAGCCCTGTGGTTTTTTTTTTAAATCATAAATGCCATTACAATGTCAAGGCGTGTTCCTACTGTGATTTTCAGTAATATGTTTCATTGTGTTTTTTTTTTCCCCTATGAGATATAGTAAGTAGTCACAATTTCTGATTATATCCCTACTCATGAAGGACATCTCAGTACAAAAAGAAAGTTTGGATCCAGAATTAGGGTACACTCAAAGCAGAAAGTCAATAAAATATTACCATTATAATATTATGGGTAAGGGGAGTAAACTCAACACTTAAAAGACTACCTAATTAAAATAAGGGTTTTAGTATGATAGTTTAATAAGCAAGACTGCAGAGACACATATGGACAATATAGCCTTATAATCAGTTCTTACCTACATTTCTTTTTAAAAGGTACTTACTATTTATTCACTGTGTTTATTGTGTGTGTCTGTGTGAGTGTGTCTGTGTATGCTTCTCTCTCTCTCTCTCTCTCTCTCTCTCTCTCTCTCTCTCTGTAGCTGTGTGTGTTCATTTCTCTTTTTCTGTGTGGCAGTGTGTATGCCTGTCTCTCTCTCTCTCTCTCTCTCTCTCTCTCTCTCTTTCTCTCTCTCTCTGTGTGTGTGTGTGTGTGTGTGTGTGTGTGTGTGTGTGTGTGTGTGTATACAAGCCACAGTACCCATATGGAGGTCAGAGGGAAACTTGTAGAAGTTGGTTTTCTCCATCTATCATGCAGGTTCTGGGAATCCAACTCAGGTTGTCAAGTCAGGCAGCAAGAGCCTTCGCCTGCTGGGCCCATCTTGTTGGCTGTCTGACTTCTTAACCTTTTCTTATGTGAGGATTTGGCTCACTATGGAAGAAATTTCTGGCAATGGATAACCAAGATAACTAGCTAAAATACCTCATTGGTTAGTTTATAAACAATTCATATTTTTCATTTTCAATGTGAAAAAACATCATCTCTTTATAATTACTAAGGATAAAACCAAAAGATAAACTCTAAATAAAGTTTAAGGCTACTGTTTCAACAAATTTTACTAAATCCAAGCAAGTGAATTCAGGTCAATACACAATGGGATTAATTATCTTTAAGAATGAACAAGCAATTTAAAATGCCTCCCAACAATTGGTTTATTTGCTAGTAAATCTCCAGAATCTCTTAAAACTGACATATACAATGTCCGTAACTCTAATTTTCCTTAGATTCCTAGCCCATCTTCCATGCCATGATTCTGTGCACGTGGGAAAGGTGAAGGAACCAGAATATCTTTATTGGTGTTTTGCTTTTTCTCTAAGTGGCCAGCATGTGTGAATTCACCTCAGTGTGAATTCAAAGAACTGTCTTGAATGGATTCTGGGGAAAGCAGTATCTCTAGGTGCCATTTTGACCAGCACTAATTTGAAATAAAACACACCCTTATTTACTTCCTAGCCATGAATTGCAAATCCAGAGACTCTCCGAAGAAAGAAATAGCCATGCCTTCTTTGTTGTAAACAGACACCTGTGAATGGCTTGTTGTTTTCCTCAGAAAGTGAAGAGTGAGGATAAAACAGGAGGGCATTCTCCAGCACAGCAGAGCAAGGAGGGACTTCAGTCAAGTGTCCAGGGAGCCATTCTTGCTCCAGCAGACTCTGCACAGGCATGTTAACTCACCAAGTTTGCCTCCCCATTATCAAAAGAGTGGCTTCCTCTCAGTGCGTGGCTGATAGCTCTTTTCTTTTAGCTGCAAGTCCTTCTGGTACCTAGCCAACTATGTAACCTTCATTTTGGAATCCACCTACAGCACTCCCAACCAAACTCTTAAAAACTGCTTTGTATGCTTTAGTGTCTATTTAAAGGATTAAACCCACCATCAAAGCAGAGCCCGAGAAAACAGGAGACTCAGCACACTTCCCCTTTAAAGGAACTTGAAAGAAGGGCAAGAAGAATTTCAACAGGTTGATTCCACAGGCCAGACTCCAGAGTGGAGACTTTAGCTCTCCCACTCTCCTCATGGAGGAGCCTCCCCCTCAACTTTGTAATTCTTCTGTCGCCACTCCTTCTGCGACCCTGTCTTGAACCTATTGGTTTTCTGTGTTGCTTTGAAATATTCTCCAGCAAAGTGCTGTGGAATTCTGCAGAATTTCCACTGAGTGTTTAATCAGAGAGGTCACAGGATACGGCTGCTGGGGTAAGTTCCACCAAACCAGTTCATTGCAGGTGGGGGGTGGCGGTGGTGGTGGTGGTGGTGGTGGTGGTGGTGGTAGTGGTTGTGGTGGTGGTGGTTGTGGTGGTGGTGGTGGTGGTGGTGGTGGTGGTTGTGGTGGTGGTGGTGGTGGTGGTGGTGGTGGTGGTGGTGGTGGTGGTGGTGGTGGTGGTGGTGGTGGTGGTATTGGAGGAGGAAGCAGGACAATGATGTCGTGCTTAAGGCTACCAATTACTTATTTACTCACTCCTGATTACAACAGTAATCTCTGTTGACAATCGGGAGAAAGGGAACTACTTTAGTATAATGCATTCCATTTCATTTCCCTGATTTCAAAAGGAGACTTGGAAAATATCCTGTAATTCACCTGCTTACATAATTATAATCGGCTTATTTATTGAAAGAAATTGCAGCAAATATTTTCCTATTCCATTAACCTTATTTAAAGCATAAATTACTCTTTTTGCATTATGACTTTTATGTAATGTTCAGATATAAGTTATATAGGCAGGACCCCATGTTGAGTATTTTACCTCTTTCTGATGATGCTGTCACACAGATGCACTCCATTGCGATTATTTCTTTCAAAGCTAAGAGGCTTCAGTGAAAATTGTACATTAAAGCACCCAACACAGTAAACCTCACCATGGTAAGTATTGAGAATGGCCTTATTCGGTATCTAAAAACATATCTAGAAGTATAACCTCCAGCTGCACAGACAGTATAAACCTCCCTTGGTAATGAAATAAGTAATCTTCAAGGAAATAAAGTGTAGATTAATTTCAGAAGACTGACAGGTTAAAAAGTGGGAGGCAGGCTTCAATGGGTAAATGAGTAGAATGATGTACTTAGAGCAAAATAACACACTCCCTATTTACAAGCTGATGGAATTACGAAGCATAAAGTGATCAATTACCACTGTGTACAAGGACACCGGATCATTAATGACTGCTTTTTTGAAGAAAGAAGCTCAGCGCGTCTATGGGACCAGGAAAACAAAAGGCTGATATATCGAGTCACATTTAGTGACAAACCCAAATGTCTCGGTGTGTAGTGTAGCTTGGACGTGAACTGAGTGTGGAGACTTGAGTCCAAACAGTAGAAGGATATGCCAGTTTGGAAAGAATGTGACCTTGTGTTAATACTCCTTGGAAAGCTGCTGAGAAAGGGGTTACTGTGTACAAGGAAACAGACATTTTTATTACCAGAGACATAAGACAGAACTCTCATCTGTAAAAGGCCTTTTTTTGTACCAGCAGAGAAAAAAAACGTTCTTGTCAATAGTGAAGGGGAATGAAAGTGAGAAAAATCACACACTTTAGTTACTTTTCACCGTGGCTCCTCTTTGTTCAACCAATTAGATAGTCATTTCTGTTCTGCTAACTCTTAGAGTCTTCAGTTTACACTCAGGTTTCCCACAAAGATGTAAAAATCTGTGTACTTTTTTTCCCCCGATTTAATATATCAGTTTTCAATTGAATTTTTGCTTAACTGGGACCCATTAGAAAGTTGAGGGGTCACTTACTCCAGTCCTACCTCCACTCCCAACTACACAAAGCAATATTTAAAGCTTGGAGGCTGAGAAAAGACTTGGCTGAAGGACCATTAATTATAAATATACTTTTATGTCAAGTGTTGGACTGGGAGACATACTTATTCGTTGATGAATACTAAATTCAATGAAACCGTGCCACATGAATTTATACGGGCCAAATACAATAATTGCTAAAAACATGAATACAAGATTCATTCATATTTTCATGGTTAGAACAGTCTTATCTTTCAGATTCATTCTCTGACATTTTCCAGAGTTGTAATGAAAGCTCATTTCATCTTTAAGTGGCTCCTGAAGATCAAGTGAAAACAGGTGTTGAGCCTCTTCTACTTGGCAAGTAAATTGTTTTCCTCGAGCTCTATCACCTTTGGAGCCTTCCAAACTCTAGCGAAGCAGAAACCAGCATCTCTGATGAAGCACTTAAACCATGGCACAAGGCTACCAGCAGTCTTCCCTAGCAAAGGACACCTATGTCTCAACGTTACTGACAGTCTTCCTTAGCAAACAATGCCCTTTTGTGGAACAGTTTTCCTTCTTTGTTCAACTTAAATTGGTAAACAGCAACTGTAGAAAGGATCGGTCCCTATCACATCAGTCCAGCCCCAGAGCACACAAAAATCTAGGAGAAGGGCTGAGATGGTAGCTCAGTGTAACCCTATATGCATGCAAGCCAGAGGACCTGGCTTAGGATCTCAGAAACACGTAAAAAGACATACAATGATGTGCAAGTCTATGTAATCCTACTTCACCCCAGAGAAGACAGGAGAACTGCAATTAGCTCATGGGTCAGCTAGCCTGACATAGGCAGCAGAAAACCACAAGAGATTCCATCTCTAAAAATCTGGAAGAGAAAGACAGATACTTGAGGTTGTCCTATGCACACACATCCATGTGGACACACGTACATACATCTTGGAACAGTTTATTGAAATATCTAGCAAGGAATCTTTTCTGTCACCAGTATTAAATCATTCATGTGATATGTATTATTCAATTCCTAAAATAAAATATACTTTTATATGATTTATGTCAGTTGTTTACTAAACAAGATCATAATATATTGCTCAAGTTCAAGATCTGAATAGTTTTATCTCTTATCAAATAAAAAAAAATTCCCCATTAAGGGGGAAAAGAGGATTTCTAGATTCCTCTTGGCTGTCATATGTCAGCAAAGACCCATTCACAAAAAGGCTGGTTTGATTTGAGTTGAAAGAACTACTTGATATGGTGGGGGGTCTGATCTAGGAGAAGACAGAAACAGCAACAGATTTTCATTTGATATTTTGTCTTGTATTCAGTTCTAAAAATAACTCATCTTAAGTAAAAATTATTACTTATGCTCCTTTCACAGAACATTAAATAAAAGACATCTTAGAGGATGGTACTCTAAATTGTTGGGGAAGTATCTGTAAACATTTGACTGTAAATCAAACTCGGACTGTCTCAGTGTAGTGCCCTCAACAGGATCTACACAGACTATTAATCGTGGTGCCCTAATCGCAACATTGCTCTGCTCACATTCTCAAAGGTTAGGAGGACACCTATTAGGTGGAAAACATGCCTGTCAACAAAGCATGTGTAGATGGGGACATAAGCTGGGTGAAAGAGATAATATTCCTTCTGGGAAGTGTATCTGGGGCTTGGAGCACACATGGATAGAGGAACACATGTTTAGACTGTATAAGGTTCTGGGTTTAATACCTAGTACTACAAAAAAAATAGAAAATAATTTTGTAAAGTTATGTTGGTAATACTCATAGCTTTGTATTCTGCTTATTATTTTTTCGCTTTGTTTTGGTTTTGGTTTTGCTTTGATTTTGTAGTCCTGGGGATTAAATCCAGGGCGTGGAGCATGTGAGGCAAGCATGCTTTCACTGAGCTCCCCTAGCTCGCCTTCCTTTTCCCTGTGACTAGTCCACATGCTTTATAATGCACTGACTGTAAAAGGTCAGAAAAGTGGCAGTAACCATTGCCCAGATGGGGTGGGCAGGACAGGGTGGGCTTAGTGGGCCATGTTCCCTTCACTGCTTTAATTGTATCTGCTCTCCACGGCTCCACTTCACTTCTTGGTGAGAAGGCTCACTTGCTGTTCTGTACCATCGGTATCAATCATTCCTGGCGAGAGGCAATATATGTTGTGGTTAAGAGCTACAGTAAGGAAGCTTATTTGAATTTGAGTCTCTACTTACAAGGTATATGCCTTTGGACATTTTACTTGTTTTTTTATCATCCATCTCCTTTGACATAAGATGAGAATAACCCAAGCCTTGCATGCTTGCTATGTGAAATACTATAGATGACTACTTAGCACAACAACTCGTCCACAACAACGTATCTCCAAATTAAATGTCATATCACCTTTGACAGGGGCCCTTGGTATACTACTAGGGATAGGTAACATAGCTAAGAGTAAAGCTTTGTTATTGTTGTATCACAGACTCTTTTTTCACTTTCCTAAAATTTTTAAATGCTTCCTCAGCATAATGTCTAAAATTACCTAGAATAAAACATATAATAGTCCAAAGAAAATAATTATATTATATTGAATTTATGAAGATGTGTTTCATTGTGACAGATGAGCTGTATAAATAAATTAAATAATAATGTCTGGCTGTAGATCTAATTGTCAATCATTATTGAGAAGTAGTTATGAGTATAAATGATACTTTGAGATATCAGTACCAAATGTATTATGAAATGCATACATGTGTAAACTAAATTGGTAACAGAGCTAGACAAATAATATGGGTGATGATACATTTCTAAAAGCAAGGATGAAATTATTTCAACTTCAGACTGCAAAATCTGGGAGTTCTACTTATAACACCATGGGTTTAAGAAGCCCTGGTCTAGGAGGTCTCCTTTTGATAGATCGTTTATTCTGGTTATACCGTTTGTAAAATGAAGGACAGTTTTGAACATTGAATCAATGTTTGATTTTTTTGCTCCTCTCACACTTGCAAATCAAAGTGCCAGACAACATGTCCCTTTCATTCCATCTACATATAAACTCAAATCACTTCAACTCCTGCTAAGAGCCCATGCTGGTCCAAGCTGCCGTCTTCTCTCATCTAGAGTATTTCAGCAGTCTCCTGACTAGTCTCAATGGAGCTCTGGGGCCATAATCAAGATGAATTCCACTAACAGCATATGGTTTGTTGGAAATTCTACTGTAACTCTCCATGTCACATACAAAAGCATCTGAAAATGTCATTTATCCTCAAGTCTCAATGTGACCTTCCTATGTTCCAGAAGGGTTTACTCACCTTCCTTCCCTTCACTCCACTCTACCCCAGTCACTACTGTTCTTAAAATTCCAGGAAGAGGCCAGCTATGCTCTCCTCTGCACCTCTGCATTTACCCTTCCATGTGTCTGGGTACCACGTGCAATATCTCCACTAAAGTGATCCTCCCCAAACATTTATTTTCAAATGTTGCTAGTGCCCAGATTTACTCTATATACCTATTTTTGATTTAATTATCTCATGCTTAGTATTATGTAAAAAGTATATTTTTATTTCATTACTGCTTATGTTTTCCAAACAGAATGCAGTACCATGCTGACAGATTGTTTTGTCAGGGTTTGGTTTCTGTGTGCATTTTCCCCCTTGATAGAATTGTTTGCACTTAAAATTGAGCTCCATAAAAGGAGCAAAAAATAAACTTAGTTTGAGTGAAGGGACACTCTAATATAAACACATATATTACCATTATGCAAATATCTTGGAGATAAGTAATGTTCATCCTAGTGAAATGAAATTTACATTATTAGTAACCAACTATTGTGACACATTATAATAAATATAGATGAACTTTACACCTCTTCCATGGTTGCTCGCTAAAAACCCAGCTCTCAAAGTACAACTTGTCATTGTTGGCTTTTGTATATGGTTATAATATTGTTGCCAGTTTTAATCAACTTCAACTGTAACTTTTATTCCCCCTTTCCCTCCCAACAATAAAGCCTAAAATGCCTGGAAGGATGAGTCACAGATGGTCGTGAGCTAAGGAGTTAGAGCCCTTAAACAAAAATGGTTCAAGTGTGCCTCAGGAAACTCACAGGTGCTACTGAAGGAGAATTATTACTTGGTGCCCAATGGCAGCTCATGCCATTTGCTTTCTAGAGAATGAAATTCAGACATTCAGAATGCATTTTCAAAAACAGGAAAGAAAAAATTAAATGAAGACATGGCTTTTAGCTTAAAAAAAAAAAAAAGCCACAACTGAAAGCATGCTGCTTTTTGTCAAAAGGAACGGTTTTGAGTACATATAAATGAGTCTACTGATCTTATCTATTTGCTATGTCTTTGTAACACTTTTAATTAATTAACCCACAGTGAACTATTGTGCATGTTTGAAAGCTTAGAAAAGGGTTACATCTCAAGTGCCTATGCACTCCCAAGGGAGCCGCATATCACCAAATGTCACATCTCTAAATGCTAGGCACAGTTTGTTCCTCTACTTGATAACCCCAGTACAATTTAACAGCAGTGTGATAAGAACATAAAAATCAAACTGAGATGCATTGGAACCATATACTGAAATGTGTTATATTTCTACAGTGTGTGTGAGGGTTACACGTTGACTTTATCATTGGCTTTTCTTTTTGGAATATTCAGCACATTTTGAAACTGGAAGGTTCTGATTTGTTTAAACTAACTACTCTGTCTAGCATAAATAAGACACAATGACTTGAGCTAGTCAGGCACCGTTGGAATATCCCCACTTAGTGTCAATTACACCAGGCACACATGGAGGTCAGGTTGTCTGCATATTCTTATTTCAGGAGCATGTTCTTTCAGCATAATCAGCTCACTCTTCTTTTGTGTTTCAAGTTGAACATTGCATTCTCAGATGACAAAATGGACTAGTTTTTAGCAATTGTCAGTACAAAGTGCGGCACAATGATTCATTCCTAAGTAGACTTTCCATGAGGAAGCTTTAAATTATGACCAATGAGGAGGTCAATGCTTCACTTTGATCCAGAATCTCTGCCTTTGGTCACACTATCTGGGAATAGAAGTACTTGCTACATATATGACCTGAGATGATAAATCTTCTTTCAAAAAAGTACAAAGAGAAAAAAAAATAAGAGAAATGCCACAGAGCCTACTCTGCAGAGTGTATGTGAATAGACCTGGCCAAACATCCTAACAAAAGGCCTCTAGTTACCCAACTCTCCCTCACTAATCAGTCCCCCCACAGTCAGCAATTACTTTAATAAAATTTCAAGAAATGAGTGGGCTGAAAGAGTATGCCATTGAGCACAAGAAACTATAAAAATATGCCACGTGTAATAACATTCAAGTCTAGGAAATCCATAAGGTACCAGTGCAGCATCAATGTGAATAAAGCCTGTACATAACAAGTTGAGAGATACTCGCACTTCTGATATTGCAGAAGGTTAGTATAAAACAGAGAGGTTAGAGAACATGGGCAGAGTTTTCTTGATTACTGGAATTTGCTTCATTCATGCTTCCCCCAGCCTAAAGAGTCAAGCAAATTTTGACTTCAAGAACGTTCGTGGATGCTCAGGAATAGGGTCAGCAACTTGTTCTCTTTTATCTTCTCAAAGTTGAACCTAAAATGTTTCTGTTTTCAACACTTGGATGTTGAGACTAAGAGGTAAGGTTGTCATAAAATTCTTTGCAGTCTGAAAGTAAAGTAGAAAATAGTGGCCAGTTTAAAAAAAAAAAGAATTTCCAAAGTTAGATTCATTTATATTGTAACATAAACTGCAGGGATATAGGGCCACGACACAATAAAACTGTAATCTCACTAGCAAACATTTTAAAAAGGATTTGTTTTTATTATTTTATTTTTTGAAATTAAAAGATAATTACATCATCTTCCACTTCCTTTTCATTCCTCTTCCCATGAGTCCTATGCCTTGCTCTTTCTCAAATTCAAATTCTTGTCCTTTATTTCCTTAATTGCTGACATATGTGTATATATATATGCATATATATGCATATATATATATACATATATGAACAATAGTTTGTTTTCATACCTTAAAACCAGTCCATATCCTTTTGAAACTGAAATAACCTTAGCTGTACTGTTCTTGCTTCTACACTGACCTTCCCCACTGGGCAGTTTCCACAAAGCACTATCCATTTTTCCCATTCTAAGAGTGTCAGTATGTATGTCTACTCTCTTTCTCTCTCTGGCCTGTCAGAATTATAGAATGTGAAGGCCAAGCTTTGGTCTGCTTGTTGAAGAAGTCCTTGAATTTACTAACTGGTGGCTTAGTCACTGTGGAAGAATAGAAGCCCTGGAACCCTGCAGAAAGGGCAAGCGGCTCCTTCCTGTGCCACAGGGACTACAAAACCCAGGCTCTGTGAGCCCTGCAGCTCATCCATACAAAAGTGGAAACATGTATCAGGTAGAGGGTGCTGGAGGAATCAGGGATACAATGAAAAGATGTGTTCTCTTCTTTGCCTGCGATACCGTCACTGAACTAATGTGCTCAAAGTGGTTCTCGCTGTGCCATGCCAGGAAAATCTACACTGGTCAGATCTCACTGTGGCACTTCTTTGATGTAACACAAATTGCCAGAGTCCCCCTTGTTGCTCTGAGCATGCCTCTAATGAGCAAAAGGTGCACATTGGAACAGCCACTCACACAACTGTGCCAAAACCAGTTATGCTTCTTTCTGGATAAGGATCTGATTGGGTGTTTGAAATAATGAGTTTTCTAAATGCTAGCTTTGTGAAATGGATACTACAAGTTATTGGAAGTAAGTAATTGAATTCTTTCAATCATTTATCCATGTGGGAGTCACAGCTGACTAGTGCTGCTGCTGTGGAGAGGCTTTCCATACTTGACACATTTCTTCATTTTGCTTATGCACCTCCCATTCTGGGTAGACACGTGGCAGTTCAGTACATTTGCTTATTCAAGATTATCCTTCCTCCCCTCTCCTTTTCCCTTCCTTTACTGTTGGAAGAGAACATCTCACCTTTTCCTATTCATTTGACTGTACGAGACATCTGGAACTGTTTTGGCTAAGGAGCAGTATAAGTAAACTTTACTAGGGAAATCAGGAAAAGTTTGGATTTCTTTATGCAGCTGCCACCTTTTGCTCTTTGTTCCTGTGTTTTCTGTCTCCTGCATCTCTGAGCTTTAATGTGATGGGAGAAAAAAAACCCACTGCCATAATGCTTCATGCATTAAACCCCTAATCATGCTTTTGGTAAGAAACTATAATTAAACAACGCAGTGGATCACACACAGAAGGAAGCCTTGCCAGCAGGAGGTAGTCTTTGGCCATCTGAATCTGGGTACCTGAGTTCAATCCCAGAAACTGAACTCAACTCCAACAAGTCATGCTCCAGCCTCCACATGTGTGCCATGGAGCAAGCACCTTTCCCTGTTATACACATACCGCATAAATAGATGAACACTTAATAAAAGAAAGAAAAATAAAGTGTGAATTCATTTTTCTCACTATTTAGTCATTCAATATTACTGGATTTTCTGTAATTCACATATGAACACAATCTACTATTGTTTAGAGTTCTTATCAGCTAAGACTGGGATTTTTAAATGATTAGCATTTCTCATTAACTACCCTGGCCCTTCAATGAAGCATGGGCAGGACATGATCAAACTGTAACCGGACAGTGATATCTTTCCTAGAACAGAGGTAATTAGGTGATGCTGGTTTTGTAAACCTCAACTTAGTTACCAACATATCAAAATTTCACACTAAAAAGTCTCTCAAGATCTGAAAACAGATAGAGCACAGTGAAAGGCAATTAATTCAAAATTGAAAGAGTAAACCAGTATCAGGAAAGGTAGATTACGTAGTTCCCGGATAAGGATTCTAAACTCACGCCATATTGAATGTGAATGTTATCAGGGACCAATGGCAACTTTCATCGTCATTAGTGACTCCCTTTGCATGGCTGGAGGAAGCAGAGGAAAACATGCTTAGTAATTTTAAATTATGGCTTCTTTCAACTCTTCATCCCCAGTTCCTGATTAAAGGCTTCCTGGAATGCAATTTTGCTCTAATAGTAAAGAAATTAGCAACAGAATCAACTGAACAATTTCAAAACATGAATTTAAAATCCTCAAAGGACTGGAAATCAGAACCTGATTTTTATCTTCTTTCATTCCCTAGTCCCTGCTCTCTCTCTCTCTCTCTCTCTCTCTCTCTCTCTCTCTCTCTCTCTCTCTCTCTTCTTCATGTTATTTAGCTGTGTTACAAAAAGTTTGGTTATTGAGTAAAGCTGGAGACTATCTGCTCCCCTCAACTGTAAAAGTGCCTTCTAAGGAAGTTTCAAGTCAAACTCAGAAAAATGTGTGATTCACAAACCTTCCCCATCCTGACATTAGAAAGGCAAACTTCTCTTTTATAAAACTCAGTTATCTTGAAGTAAAATTCTTATTTATTTTGTCATGTAAATGTACTGAGCAATTAGTTCTCACACACTGTATGCATATTTCAGTAAATGTTTAACAAAAGTCACTTGTAAAGCTACTCTGAGTTAGAGGTTCAAACAACCAAATGCTTACCAAAAACTGGGCGAAGACCTTTTATTCAATCAAGCAAATATTTGATAGCACCTGAGGATTACTACTTTTGTTTTTTGACTTTTGAAAACTTCCAAGTAGATAGTTCAATCATGATAATTTGGCTTTTTATAAATAATCCTGTGTTGTTTGACTGTTTAAATATGTACATGATTTTTCAGTTACTTAAAGCCAATGGAGATGTGTTCAGGGGAAAGATGCTTCCTTACAAAGGATATAAAATTGCAGTGGTCATAATTAAAGGACATGGGTAGATCTGACGACTATCATTGTAAATCAGCTGTTCTCAACCTTCCTAATTCTATGACTTTTTAATACAGTTCCTCATGATGTGGTGATCCCCCAACCATAAAATTATTTTTGTTTCTACTGTTATGTATCATAATATAAATGTCTGATATGCAGGATATTTAATATGTGACCCCATTGAAAGGGTCATTCAACCCCCTAAGGGGTTGAGACCTATGGGTTGAGAATCCCAGCTGTAAATAGTTGACATATAAACACACTCCAGCACATGTACAATTTGGCCATGTGGAAATCCCTTATTATTCCTCACTGTTGAAACTCAAAGGTTCTGCTATTTTCATATTTCTTGTATCAAGGCCAATGGACAAAAGTAAAGCTTACGCTATGGTAAAAACCTTTCAAAGGCATATTAGGTTTCAATATTGATACTGCAGAAGCAGATTTGAGCGAATCAAATGTTTTAAACCTCTAAAACCTTTGTTCAGTATCAGCTTTCATCACAGTAGACAGAGTAGCCACCTTGGAGTGGAGCTTCTGGTTCTGTTCTAACGGGACCTCCAGCTGACAGGTCAGCTACTAACTCTCCTCCCCCCATGCTCAGGTCACACAGCAAGCTGCAGTGCAGCTCTGTCCATAGAGGGTGATGTGATGAAGGAACTGAACTGCTGATGCTCCCCAAGGCAAGTTCGAAGCACACACCCTGCTCAAGTTTGTTTTCTGTTGCTGTGATCAACACCATGGTCATAAACAGCTTAGGGAGGAAAGGGCTTGTTTCAGCTTATACTTCCATATCACGGTCCACCCCTGGGGGAAGTCAGGGCAGGAATGGAAGCAGAAACTGTGGAGGAACCCCGCTTACTGGCTCATACCCAGCTAGCTTCCTTGGATAGTCTAGGTCCATCTGTCTGGGGCTGGTGTTTCTCAAGTGCCACAAGCTCTCCCCAAGCAATGGTCAGTCAACACAATCTCTTATAGACAAGACCACAGGACTGGCAGATCCATGTAATTCCTTAGACAGTTCTCTCTTCTCAGTGATTCTAGGTTGTGTCAGGTTGACAATATAAACTAAGTAGCACACATACAATTATAAATACATTATTATTTAAAAACAATTAAAATATTACTCAACCATCTACTATCTTCTGTTTCTGACAAAGAATACTAGATACCATGGGAACACATACATGAGCACATACTGATGCAGGTATAGAGTGATATATACTAGAGACTAGCAATCACTTTGAAGAGACAAAATTCATTATATAAAACACAAGCCAACTATAGGGATCTGTCAAACCAAAGTATTAAGTAAAAGCTTTGTAGACAATACTGAAAAGTTGGTTTGGAATTAACATTTGTGTGGTAAATATATCCGTGTGTTAGGGCCACTACAGAAATATCATAGACTGAGTGACAAAAAAAATCAGAAATGGTTCTGCAAGGTTCAAGTCCAAAGTCAACGTTTGAATAAGTTCTTCAAAGGTCTCTGCCTTGGCCTGAACATGGTCTTCCTACCCCTTAGTATGCCTGGATGCTTAAAGTCTTGTCTCAGAAGATTCCTAGTCATGCTGCAGCAGGGTCCACTCCAATAAGTTGAATTTAACTAGTGTACTTAAATATAACATTTCTAAACATATCCTCAGTCGGTAGTACTGTAGACATTCACATATAAATTACTAGAAATTAATTCAGTCTCTCTAATTTGAAAAAAATATTAATTTCTAGGCACAAAATATTTTTCTAATTGTAGAGACCAAACCAAAACTCACACATTTTAAACTATCAATTAAATGGATGTTTTTTAATTTCACAAGTAGATATTGTTTATGAAAAAAAATCACACATATTTCCTCATATGAAAAAGAGTTTACTTAGGGAAGGGAAATGATATCAATGCTTGATGCATTTCACGAATATTTCTGGAACATCTACTGTATATTCAGTGACCCACTCCATAGGACACATTAAAATGACTAAAATGTGATCTTTGGCTCACTATACAGATCAAGCAACTTCTAGAACATGTGCATGGCTAGAACTAGTAAGCAGATTTCCAGCCAGCTCCCAGCAGGTCTTCCTACCTGTTGATGCCACAAACATGGTGTGAATGTGGAGATCAACTGGACAACATTGATGAGAAGACACCTGTCATATGAGTCCTGTGAGGAACTAACATTGTTCCACATGGAAACTAATCAGGGAAACAGCCAATCTCATCACTCGGAAGAGTACAGCAAATTGTGGACATAAAAATGATGATTATGACACCTAAGTTTTATTTCTCTGTGGCCAAATCTAATGCTGTGCGCTTTCTATCTGCCAACTGATTTATTTATCTCATTATCCAGTGGGTTAGACGCCTGGACATTTTTAGGGATAGGAAAAGAAAGACCAAAGAGTTGAAGAAAAACACCCAAGGTTAAAGTTAGTAGATATTTATTATTTAGTTCTCATACTGCTAGATGGTATAAGAAGAGGACATAGATGGGGTAGAGTTGTAATTGTGTCTCTTTCCTACTAGGAAATGAAAAGAAAAAACGGGAGAAGGGTACCAGGAACCTGTAGTTGCTTGTTCTGCTTCCATGCACATATTAAGGCCACAGATACAAATTTCATGAGTATTATATGTAAATAGTGGAACTGTATTGAATATTACCAGGTGGGATCTTCAGACTCATAAAACACGTTTTATTGTATCTTAACTTAGTGTCAGGACAATCTGTTCCAAGTTTGAGACAATAGATGATATTTCAGGGTAATTGGATCTTTTTACCTATTTGTGAAATATAAAGATCTAGAAAAAAAATAGTAGCTATTATTACATATTAGATTATTTTAATGGCTCTTGTAAGCATATTCTTCTTATTTTCAAATAAAAATGTACTATTTTATTATTATCTATTACTTTCAAATATAAGTATGTTCATCCCCAAATGCATACATATCTATTTTCCTAATAGACACAGCAGGCTAGGAAATAAGGAGAGTTTCCAGATGGCTTAAGATATTCTAGAATGTATGACTGTAGCAGCAAGCAAAGCTGTGCCAGTTCTTAACACATTTACTGGACTCACTGTCTACATAAACACAACGTGTGTTTAACCTTTTCCTGCAGGCTTTAATCTCTGCTAAGCGGAATTCAAAGACCATCTAGCCAGACTTTAAAAAAGTCATTGGAAGTGAATGGATTCTTGGTGATAAATAATGACTTTCAAAAGTTGCTATCTAATTTTTCTGGCTGGAATTACAATTTCACAGCTCGTTTTAATCCACTGATTTTTTTTTCTCCGTTAGGAAAAACTTTGCAAAATTTAACTGAATTTCCTTGGTCCTTCTTCCTCTAATTCTTTCTGTAATTGTTCCAAGAGACTCTTCTGGGGTTCTATTCCTATTCCTGTTTTGTTTTAGGCTGATCATATTTCATGCTTTTTGACAAAAAATTTCTTGAGAAGTTTTAAATAGTTTTGCATTTTAAACTATTTCACAAAATTGACTGAGGATAGACAAAACACTGTCTAAAAGTGTGAGTTCCATCTAAGTGATATTTTAAATATATACATATTTTTAAATATATTGATATCTTTATAAAAATATCTTCTTCCAGAATCTAGCCCTCCTCTTTTCAGTTATGGGAAAGAAAGGGGACAAAATTTAGCAGTGCTCCAAACTGGAGAGCCTGCCCAACAGATTTTTACACTCAACCATTTATATAAACGAAAGAAATTCAGATGCAATTAATGGGATGCACTTTTAGCTTACTTAAGCGTGGCTGGGTACCAATTTCACCACTGTATAAATCGCTGAAATATAGTCACATAGTTATCTTGCAGAACCTTGCTGTCTACAGACCTCAGAATGCTTGTCCACTGGCAGGGCAGTGTAATGCTTCTTCTTCTTTATCAGGAAAGAGTCACAAATTTATGACAAAGAGAAAAGATGAGAAGGAGGGGACATGTTTGCTTTCTGAAAATTTGAGCTGGAAGTACCACGCCCTTTGAGTTGGAATTTGAAGCAGGATTGAGGTTACAACACCGGGGACATAGGAACCAAAGCTACCTGCACAAGAGGCTCTGAAGAGGGAGACGTGGCAGAGAGGCCAGGATGTGTGCAAGAAGAAGCAAGGATACCGACCGCTTCAAGGATCTTGTCTGTTTCTTTCATGGATTCTTTTTCGTTCCCTAATACATGGCAAGGTTTTCCTAAATACAGATTTTATCAAGGAATAAATGAAATGAAATAATATTATGTCATAGACTACTTATGAGTAACCACTTATCATTGGAGGATTACAAGAATAAAGAATGAGTTTCTACAGACAGATTTCTATGAGCAAGTGAGTGCATGTGTCAGGGCCAAAGTCATGGGCCTTAGAACTATAGAGCAGCACATGACAGTCCCATATCTACAATCCATAGTTCAATCAGGACTTGGTGGCCACCATTTTGAGATTCAACGGTTTTTTTTTTTTATTGGGAGCTTCAAATTTCTGTGTATCACTAAGCCCTATGAACTAAGTTCCATCTTATTCATAAGCATCAAAGTAGGGTGAATTCTTAAACCTGTCCTAGCATCGCCTTTCTGAGATTTTCAAAAATTTACATAAAGTGGATACCTTGTTCTCAGTGATCCCATCTGGCTTCCACAAAGCAAGTTCAGCAAGGAAGGCCCAGTGCTTGAGCTAAGGTGCCAAGTTGAGATACTTAAATTTTGAAAAACTTATTAATGGGTGGTATATGGAAGGGATGCAAAGCACCCAGAATGAAAACAAATATTCCTGATAAATGGAGACTGTTCTCTACAGGGAGCTTCTCCATCTAAAGTGGATAAAGCCAAGGTAGAATAACTCCTTTAAGCCAAATGTGGCACCCTAGGGGAAGTGCAAGCAAGCATAAGAAAGGAGAGAACTGTTTGCAAGCTGGCTGCTCTGAGTGTACCTTTTCATCCCTCCACAGAACTTAGCCTTATGCACTTGGAAAAGCATTGGAATTGGGGAATCTTTCACACTTCCAGCCAAACTGCTGCTGAGCACAGTGTGATAGTGTCTCCCACATGGAAGGCTGTCTAGATCCTAGGCCAATGTCTGCAGTGAATCTGGGTGGAAGCCCAGAGGAGAACAGGGAATAGAAAGTAGTCAGTTAGGGCAGGGACCTCTGAAAATGCTCTTGTTGGACGCCAGGAAGGCCAAGAGAGCACTGGCTTCAGTTCCTTGGCACCTCTCAGGAAACTGAGAACTTGTTACAGACTAACGCATCCTGATTGGGCCAACTAGACTGACCAGCTTCTCTTCCTTCTCATGCTTCACCCTAATTTCTGTCTTGAGTATTTTAACAAGTCCCCAAACAAGCAGTGTAATGGTACCTCAATCCTGGGGGCCCTCTCCTGCCATACAGAAACACTGCCATCTTTTTGCCTAACACCCTAGCTTTTAAGATCCCATACACAAATTTATAATAACCTCTGTACAGCTAACCCTCTGTGATCCATGGATTGCATTCTTCAAAACTGAAAAAAAAAATCCAGAGACCATAGCTCAATGGAAGGTTTGTATGACTGTGAGTGTCCATCATCATATAACCTCCAGGTTAAATCACCCTTGAGGCCAGAGGAAGGGTTTCCATCACACTCAAAGGACCCACACAATCCCTTTACCACCTGGATTCCAGGAAGCAGAAGAGTTTCCACAGGGAAGGAGAAGATATCCTTTAGACAATAAGTTGGCAGTTGGAGAGCTAGAATTTCAGTAATGGGTGTCCCCTATTGCAAAAGAGATTTTTAGGCACTCAATCTGATTTTCCACTGAAGGTGGCCAAGTCACAGGAATTGTCCAATTACATTTTTTAAAATAATATTTGGTGAATGTACCAGATAAGACATCCCTGTTTTGACATTCCTTTACTGAGAGCAGGGTAAAAAAGTGAAGTGTGGTAAATACATTCTGACAGTTTTAGCTGTAGAAGACATATCATAGTTTCATTTATTTGCTTGATTTTACAAAATTTCTTTCGGTTATATTTACAGTGTAATAAGATTATAATTGAATGCTGGCATGCTTTTCTTTATAGCCATTCTGAGATTTCTGCCCAATGCATTTCATTTCATTTTATTTTTAGGGAATAGGGGGAATTCTGAGCACAGGAAGTTTAAGTATTTAACTTAAATTTATTTAAGTAAACTGCAAGGGAGAAATAATGTTATAAAAAATATTCTCCCAAACTCCTTCCCCTGGAAATTTGTATTTACCTCCAGATCCCACTTCCATGTTTATATTCTAACCATGACTTAATCTCAGCCACAGGATTAAAATTTCACTCTTGAAACCTCCTGGCATTTAGTTACTCCTTATGAAAAGGCTTATCTTCTCACATATGCAAGCAGCTTTCAGCCTTTGGTTTGTATAAATATCACTATTTTGTGGTGATAAGGGGTAGGGATGTGTTGATTTACATTCTTTGTTAAGCCTTTTATGGTAGCTGGCTTGGTTCTCTATACATCTGGTTATCAGGTGCTATTAACAGGCTCATTTCCATAATTTATTATTTACCTGAGTGTGACTTTACTCATATGGCATTTCACTAAGCGCCACACACCTGCTACTCTATTTTATTTTATAAAAAAGATTACTTTTGTACTTTTCAGAGAAAAATCAGGAGTACTCTGGTTTTTATCCTCTTTTCTTAATCTTGCATTATCATTCACAATGAAGTAGCTCTTAGTCTTTCAGCGTAACACCAAGTTCAAGATAACACAGAGTGAAACTCAGGCACAAAAAGCCCAGCTTTTGATATGAAAATGTCCTTTGAATAACACTACAGCCTTCTCAAACCCACGGCGTTTCAAATGTACTCTAATATGAGGCAATCCGTTTCTTCCTGTGCGATGTATTATTTTAAGAGACCTTCTCATATTTGCTGTGTTGCATGGTATTGTGTCTTCCATTAGCTCAGCACTACTAGCTCTCAGCTCATACAAGGACAGTGGGAGAAAATTCACTATATTGGTAATTTTCCATATTTGTGCTCAGAGGAACTATACCTTTGTCTAGGAGACAGTGAAGGGGAAAAAATAAATGAAAACGTATAACACTCAGGAACTACTGGTGAAATGTTAAACGACAGAATCAATTTCTTTAGCTACAATGATTTAAAAGTTTTCACAATTTGGGGCCCCATGGAGGCAGACAATTAAAAAGTATACACACAGCACTTCTTTCTCTGATTTGAGAAGAGGCAAAGTTGTGTGTGTGTGTATGTGTGTGTATATGCTTGTGTGTGTTTGTGTATGCATGTTTCTCTGTGTGTATGTGTGTGTGTTTGTGGTGTGTTTCAGGCAGATTGAGCACTCTGTGTAGCTTTATGGGGTGATAATGTTTCATCGAGGAAAGTTCCTTTGCCACTGCTCAAGCTTCATTCCTGAATCCATTGCACAGTGGTGACCAGGGGACCCAGTGAGATCTTGAACTCAGATGTTCTCAGCACAGCAGCACCTGGGACAGGTTCCTTCTCACTGCACTTCAGCAGCTCCATCAAGTGAAAGCTCAGCTGGAATTCTACAGCAATGGGAACTGTGCAGTGGTGTGACACCACCAAAAGTACTCAGGAGACTGTGAGGCAGGTGGCTGAGCTGGAGAAGTCCCTTCCCAAGGAGGGGCACACGGCTAATAGTATTGTCTTATTCCTGCTTCTGGCCTTCTCTTTGGGGATGCTTATGTTGTAATTTCCAGTTTGGAGTTTGATAAGCATTACCTGAGTAACTTGTCACCCACCCAGAAAATGCTGATTTGGCCAAGCATTTGCATTTTGAGGATCATATTCAAGGGATTCTTATTAACAACCGAGTCAGATTTAAAAAAAAAAAATGTTCCCATGGGATTCCCTAAAGGACAATGGCATCCTCATTGCCATAAGCTACTTTAGAGTGTGTCGTTCGTAGTCTTCAGAACACACCACCACTTCCTCCAAGCCTCCTTTATTCAGGTAAGGGCCACAGAGAGCTGCAAGCAGGTCTGCAGATGACAGCTAGTCTAGACAGTTAGGCATAGGCAGACCATAATCGCTCTGTTCCTTTACTGAGAGAATCACCAGACAAGTTACTAAATAAAAATAGCATGCCAACAGGCCCCATTTGATAGCACGAATCTCAAAGAACTGAATTACACACGCCACCCTTTACACCCTGCACCCATCCTGTGCATTTAGCATAAGCAAGAAATGCATCTGTGATGCCTTTAACACCAATATATTACAACAGAAGAGTTCTCTGTTCCTCCAACACACCCTGAAATAAAAAGGTGAGCACGATCAAGTCCGTCAACAAAATACTACAGCTATTGCTGCAAAGAAGTGCTAACCGATCTAGGCAGGGGAGAGAAGTGTTAGTGTTGGCAGTACAAAGGAAGGTCTGCCATGGCAGGAAGGGAAGGACTGGAGAGAGCGGTTAACTGCAGGAAAAGCAGCTACCGACTAACTATATTCCTCAGACTAAACCTGTATCATCAAAGGGATTTCTGCTTTGAGCAATCAATGGTTGCTTTGGAAAACCACAATAAAATGAAGTATATGCCAGAATTCAGAGTCGGGGATGGTGTCTGAAGTCCAGAGAACAGCCTCAAATATTTAAACTGCTAACATTAGACCAAAGATGATCTTAATGGTGATTGAAAACATCTTTTGAATAAATAAAAACACATTTTGCACACTTTCTTCAAAAGGTTTACTCATGACTTAGACGAACCCAGATGTAGTTTGGAACCATTCTAGAACCAAAGAAATAAAACTTGTTAGGGAAAGAAAACCACAAAAGAGGAAATGAACTGATATGATTTAATGCCTGTTATTATTACCATCATAAATTATGGCGGTCATAGCTGCCTCAAGTAGAACTTAACTTGATTTAAAGCCAAACAAGACCACTGAATTATTTTCAGTTAATTATGAGCAAGCCATTGGTTTCAATGAGAACAATGTGTTAATCAGTCAACACTACCTCAGTAACAAAATGGTGTGTTTCCATTCTGCTGGACAAAGTATGTCTTGCCAACAGAAGAAAATGAATGTAATAGATTTGGGTACAGAAAAATCTTATTAACTGGTCTTGAAATTTCAAACAGATGTTAAGATTGTGTTTATAGGATTTTCTCCACAAAACCCCCTTTTCCTTAAAGATTATATATATATATATGTGTATATATATATATGTGTGTGTGTGTGTATATATATATATATATATATATATATAGAGAGAGAGAGAGAGAGAGAGAGAGGGAGAGTAGGCCAGTGCACAACTTGCAAGAACAGGTTCTTCCACCATACAGTATCTGGTCACTAAACTTGGGTTGTCAGGCATGGTGACAGGTACTGTAACTTGCTGCACCATCATGTCAGCTCCAAAATGTGTGTTTTAAAAGAGATACCCTGAGCTTTGGAGCAGTGTGCTGAGACAGGACCTTAGGAGACCTGTGAGCACAGAGCTCGTGACTTATAGAGGCAGTCTATCATCAGAACCATCATAGGAACAGATTGACGATATTCAATTGTCATTTAATAATTAACAAAAATTACAGAGAATGATGCTATATCTGAGCCCTGTGTTAAAGGAGAATTATACTCAAATACACTATGAAACACAAGGTAAGAAAGCAATTTCATTAAAAGATACACCTACCTCCAAATGTGCTTTCTATGTGTAACTAAAAGCACAGACACTAAACAATTGCAACAAGCTTTTATGACGGCACTTGAAAGGAGGGCCTTCCAGAGTTTCAAAACTATCCGCTGTGAACATTCAGTTCTAAGGCTGTGAAACAGACATTTGCTTTTCTTTAAAGAGAATTTATGTAGTCATTGTCTGAAGCCAAAGAGAGAAGAAACTTAAATGGTAGAAAATTTCCACTCAGCTCTTACACACACACACACACACACACCTCAACATAAAAACCTACTATCTCAGGCAACCACTTTTCACAAGGATGATGCCATACGTGCAGCTGAAAGGATGTTACCACTGAGTCCTCATACACCTTAAATTTTAACGATATTCTGATATGTTCCAATTGAGATTAATACTAAACATTTAAAATAAATTGTAGGATCATTAACTAAAATGTTAGAAGCACAATAAATATGTCAAGTCATCCTAAGAGGAAGATGTTTCTACAAAGGGTACCAGGCACGAATCTCTGACCTCTTTTCAGCCAAAGCATAATTAGAAATCGTGAGCTTGGACCTGTGCTCTGCTGAACCCTCTCTTTAAACTCTTGGTCGTTAGCTCCCTAATTACACAGCCTATCAAAGCCCTGGTACCACTCTTCCTAAGCCTTGTACCATAGAGGTGATTCACATCAAATGAGGGTGGCAGGCTCACCGATTTCACTGAAATTCCCAGCAGAATAGAATTGCGGGTCACCATTCTTCCTGTTGTTTTCTTATAAACAGCTTGTTGTACTGTGGCTTTCCTGCTGCCCAGTCTATCATAAGAGTTTTTTTTACTAAGATACACGCACACACACATACACACATGTGCATGTGACACTTTCATATGCATATCAACATATAAAATACTGTCTTATATGCTTAATAAAAAAAACAATTGGAACTATAGAAGTAAATCAATGAAAACATGTGACCGATGAAATAGTGGCTGGTTTATTAAATGGAATAAAGGTAAGATTAATGTTCTCTCTCTACCACATCTGTATGGTGGGCAGAGCATCCCTATATATTCTTTAGATCAAGTTTCACAACAGGAACAAGATCCACATTGATATTTATATATGAAGTAAAATATTCTTAATGATAAATGAGCAGCAAATTATTTCCTATGTTTTACTACAGTATCAGTATTTGTTTTTATATATGTAAATAATAGTAAAACTGACTTCTGGAAGGGATATTATATATGAATGTTGGGTATATTCATCATCAAAGCATGTGTTCTAACCACAAGGATTTAGAGTCAATGGGTTAAAGGACATTTTCTTTTATGATTTGTCTTCCTGGAAATATTTCTCTGAAAGAAAAATGACTCGTAAGATTATCACAGAATGTTCTTTCCAACATCCATTAAAATATATGAGAAAGTAAGAGGAAAGCGGAGTGGAGGAGGAAAAGAGAGAGGGAGGGAGAGAGAGACAGGGAGGGAGAGAGAGAAAGAGAGAGAGAGGATAGAGAGGGGGGAGAATGAGAATACACCCAAGGAAACACAAGATCTATTTTATTAAGCATAATGAGAAAATTAAATGCGATAATTTTCATATCCTTCCGTAAGAGTTGAAGGCTCCATACACCTGTGTCTGCGAAGTCTTCTTAATGCTCTTATACACTCCATAATCTATTCATCTGCAGATTATTTAAAAACAATTTGCTTTTAGAGTTATACCTCCTTTTATTATGCTGCACACAATGTTATTTTTGAAGACATTGAACCAAACATTATTATAGCGGCCACAGATAAAATGATAGCCAAGGAAGGCAAGGGAACCCTCGACATAGCATACAGAGCTCCTTCTTCACATTCTCACAAGGACACGTTAGGGAATTAGGAAACTCCAGCTTTCTTGTCTAACCTTTCTTACAGTGACAAAGTGGCTTCACAGGAAAATTTATATCAATTATTAAAAAATAACAGCCAAGCTGCATCATCAATCTCTTCAAAGGAAGTTTTCTCTTGGGAGTTTTCCCATCCCTCTCAGTACTACTCCAATGACCACCTCCCTGCTCCAGTGTGGGCTAATTTTGCCCTGGCTTTCACACAGTCCCTACTCAATGCCAGATTATTCTGAGGGCATTTAAAAATTGTGTAATATAAAAGAAGTTAAAACATGCATTCCATCTTGCGAAAACGAAGGGCTGAAGGTCCTGTGGTGATATGTTTTTCCTTCTGGTTATGTGGTCTTACGCTAGAGAATAATCTTAGGAATTTTAAAAAATAATAATTATTCATGATTCAAGAAGAAAAGAGGAGAGGTTGGTGGTGTTGAAGGTTCTTGACTGGCCCTGTATCCCTCATAAACACTTTCCCATTGATTGTGGGAACTGTGGTTTGTGTCTTTTAATCTCTGGGTATTCATAAAATGGTGTTTTAAAGAAACACTTCTTATTTCCAGAAATGACTGATATACAGTTCTTGCCTGAGTGGATTTTCATTACACTGTAAGTGTCTAGGAGAGTGTTACTAACAGGAAGAGCTAGTACTTCTGTGGAACCTGTTTCTTCAACTCTTAGAACTGGAGGGAGTAGTTAGTTTCTAATCAGAACCTCCAAAGATGAAACTAAATGATTTTCAGCCAGATATGCTTTCTCCCAGTGTCCCTGAAGGCAGTTGTTTTTTTTTTTAATTGAAAATACACGCTGCTACAAATGATCTAATAGTCTACAGTAAAAGATCTGAACAATTCCCTTTTGACAGGATGACTGCTGATTTCATAATAAATCACCAAAATATTTTCAAAGTACTCAATGACTGTCTCCCCACAAAAATTCTTCAGTGTTTTAGATTAAGGATTTATATTATTACCCATACATGGCAGTGTAGGCCTGTAAGAACACAATTGTAGGAGAGGCAGAGGAGGTTTAAGAGGTCAAGACTAGTGTAGACTACATGCCAGACACTGTCTCAAAATGAATGAATGAACGAACAAACAAATGAATAGAAACGTGAAAAACAAACACAATTTATATTGTAAATTTCATCAACTGAAATTATACTGTCACTGTTTTCTTTCAGACTGTGCCAACTATATTTTTCTAATAAAAACATAAATGAGGACACAAAAGTTTGGCAGACAGCAAATTTCAAACATATTTTATGTATTTCACAAAGCAAGAAAAATCCAACGTAAAAGAAACAAACTGCTAAGGAAGATGAACTGAAATAAAACATGTATTTATTTAAAATGTACTTTAAAAAATATATGACAAAAATTGTATTACATTTTTAAGTTCATATACTTAGAGCACACATCTGAAGACATCAAAATATTACTGCTCTTTGGTTTGAAAGTCCTAGTGCGATTGAGGTTCTATTTAAGGAGTCCCAACCCCTTCTGGGGACATCAGATTACCTGCATTAGCTCGCTCACATAGTTATTGTGCATCTTGCTACCCAAGTTAAGGATTTTTAACATTTTAAAAAACTTGGGATAGCAGGTAAAACTCAATAAACAAACTGAATGAGAGTGGTCAGATATCACTGAATGGAAACAATATTTCATCAAAATATGCAACAACTGTTATGTGTCTCATCACAGATTTTTCTCTGTGAGTGGGTAGATGTTCCTGTACAAAGAGAGCAGTTTGAGGTATCTCAGGGAAACCGATGTGCACGGGTAAGCTTTGTGTAGGGTAACTGTTTTAGATGACATGAAAGACAGGAAAAGAAGCACAGTAAATCGAGTTAATACACAAATGCCCGGTGCCAGGCACTGTTTGTTACTGAATAGCTACCAAGAAAATGTCATAAGAAAAATCATAGTCTGAATCATCTCAACTGGAGTGACCAAACATTGATAAATAGTAAAACTGAGTTATTCCTTAATAGAATAAGTAATTGTCTTTCAGAAGCGGGTGCTAGCATTGGAAAATATAATCTTATGCTATTTGTAAGCTTATTCCTTATTTCATTTGATTTGTATTGTAAGTAAAACACTTGGAAGCTCCGGAAGAAAACCTGGATGGGTGAAAAATGTAGAGAGCAAATAAAACAGATCACATCCTAAGGAACTCCTGTTGCCATACAGTGATTTATTAGGAAATAGAATTTTGAAGAAAGTTCTAGTGGCTAAAACTCTATGATGTTATTGAATATCATTTCTTTTGTCTCAGCTAATAAAATAATAATAAATTAATAAAAATGGGAATGTGTGAAGGATTCAGTGTACCCACACATGCCTGAGCTATCTTGTTATGTAAGTTCATGGTTAACTTGTAAATGGTAAGGAATTAAGCATATGGGTACAGAAAAGACTATCAAGCCAAGTAGGTTAAGATGAAAGAAAGACAATAGTGTACAAAATTAAAAGAAATTTTAGCAAAACTCATAAATAAGACACTTCATTTAGGAAAAAACATGCTATCTTATAAAGTATTTTAATTCTACAAACAAAACAAGATATACATATATATCATATATATATATATATAGTCTTGTATATATAAGCATATATACCATACCCCCATAGAAATACCATACTATCATGCCTTTAATCCCAGCACTTGGGAAGCAGGGGTGGGCGGATCTCTGTGAGTTCAAGGCCAACCTGGGCTACAGAGTGAGTGCCAGGAAAGGCTCAAAGCTACACAGAGAAACCCTGTCTTGAAAAACAAACAAACAAACAAACAAAAATACCATACCATACTTATTTCCCATACTCCCCAAATACATACATTTACTCTCTAGCCCAGGCAAGTATAAAACTTGCAATTTTTCTGCCTTTGACTATCAAGTATCTGTGATTATAGGTCTTCATCATTAGGCCTGTCTCAATATACATAGATGTTCTCTTCATTTATCTTAATTAATTTCACAGTTTCCCCTCCCTCCCTCCTCTCCCCCCAGTCTCTCCCAAAACCTCCTGTTTCTCCCCCACCCCCAACATCCACTCCTCATCCTTCCTCTTCAGAGAAGGTCAGGCCTCCTATGTATAACAGCTAGCCATGACATACCAAGTTGCAGTAAGACTAGGCACCTCCTCTCCTATTAAGGCTGAACAAGGCAGCCCATTAGGAAGGAAGGGTCCCAAAACCAGGTAACAGAGTCATAGACAGTCCCTGCTTCCACTGTTAGGAGTCCCACAAGAAAATCAGAAAATATACAACTAACATGTGCAGAGGGCCTAGGTTGGTTCCATGCAGTCTTTGGCATTTTTAAGTCTTTGCAATCAGTATTCTACAACCCTCTTGTCTTAAGACTAAGATAATAAAGTACAATTAGAATTTTAAAGACTGTGTGTTGACCATACTGCAAATGAGAACACATTACAATTTCTAAATACTCTCAATGACCAGAACTCACAGATGCAGTGATTTCTTTGTAGCAACCATTATTTTTCATGTTTCATTGTGAGCACCATGTGAGTAGCTAGTAATTGTTACTATCCCTACTTTTTAGATTAGAAAACAGACATAGATAGAAGCTAAACATTATCCTCAAAATCAAGGGTAGAGAAGACTATGCCCAGATGTCTGTAAACTCATGTTTTCAACCACTTAATATCAAGCACATTATCTTCCTTTGAATCATTTATGGATCCACATACAATAATTTGGACAGACATACTAGAGTATTCTTTGATAGTAAAATATTATTCCTCAGCTATTAATCTGTAGTTCAATTTTACAATATTATGAGAAACAATAAGCCATGATTCACTACATCTAGAAAAATAACATTTATGTTAACCCAGTGATAGAGAATATTGAAGTTCTTAAGCAGTTTCCTGATAACTTGCTGGATAATCAAAAACTATTGGAAGGGGGAATAAAGCCCATTACTCCTTGGACATAAGTGTACCGGAGACTGACGGCTTTATGGCATTGTGGGGTTTGTGGCACAATAACTGCCAAAGCAGATTGATGGGTGATCTAGTCCACTGACCGCCAATTGTTCCAAATTGACGAGAATTCAGGCAATTTCTACATTTTATAGGCCACAATGAAAAGAAGCATTATTTCTGCATCCTCCTGTAGAGCAAGAAGAAATTTCCACATTTTAGGGGAGACTGACCTTTCGTGAAGGGGGTTCTAGTGATATGGAAACACTGCAGCAGAGCTGGGGATGAGCCATTGAAGGAATTAGCGGGACAGCCCCTCCCTAAGTTGTCTTCTTCCATGACAGGCTCTGACTGATGGCCTTCAAGAACCAAGCAGCAAGGTCATACAATGATCTCATTGAATTATAAGGACAAAGCCAAGCAGTCAACAAAAGACTGGCCTTTCTAGGGAACAGTGCTCATGCATTTGAAAAACCAAAGTGACATAGATGGAAACAAACACATTCCCACTCTATATGGTTTTGTGTGTACCCTTATCAATTCCAGAAAAAAAAATACTGAAAGAAATGATTGATGGTCAAGAGGTAAGATAAAGAAGTGTAAAGGAAATGTCATTGTGGTAGAAGAGGATTTCAGACTCTTCCTTTCGAATTTTATAAAGCTGTCTTACTCGGTGGGGCACATTCCTTCTAACATTTACACTAACAACCCACAGAAATCCCTGACCCCATGTTAAGTACACACTAAGAAATTAACTCAAACTGTGAGATCTACTATTGATGTTCTCTTCGGTCTTTCGTCAGTGATAGCCTTCTTCACATCTTGTCTAGTTAGCCTAGGGTGACATTAAATCTTAGGACAAATCATGAACAGAATTTGTGCCTTTGTGGCATTACACCTCTTTACTCACCCATTCTTTCTGCATGTCATTGGCAGTTGTTTGAAGGTACAGATAGCATACATGCACTAAATGCAAGGGACCGTTAACGGGGACAGAGTCCCAGCCTTCACAGCTCCAAAGTGACAGTTGAAAGCAATGGCATTTAGAAAAAATTCTAGCCGGGTTTTGGGGAGCAATTTCTGTCCATCATCTTATCTTAAGGACTCCAAATACATCTGAAGGATGTTAAATTAATGACAACTTACTTCAATGTATTCACACCCATGCACACTGCCTTTCTCTCTAGCTAGGTAAGGGGAACAATAGTATAAATATACTCCATCTTCCAATTGTCTCCTAGAAGGCAAATATTTTCCATTGTAAATGAGCTTCCTCCCATCTCCTGCCATTTTCACCCTGGTCTTCTGGCAAGTTCACACTCAGAAGATTTCTAAACAAAACTGTGAGATTAAATTCAGTAATTGGTTGAATGTTATCCTTATTTTAGCTTAACGAAAGGAGCCAGACTTTTAGCTTATATTTGATCTACTTTCATCATTTCGAAGAAAAGTATATCATAATTCATTTCATGCTTTAAATGCTTAGTTTTTTAGACACGAATTACCAAAGACTTTGGGTCTAATCAAAAGGGCCATTGATGGTTATAAAATAATGAAGTCAGGAATTCAGTGAATACTTACTGATAAGTTTTTGGAGTTTGGTTACTGTTTTAATATTTCATTATCCATTATTAGCATTTTTATTTTGCAGTACCAAGATCAAATCGAGGCCTTTCATGCAGTACAGGCAAGTCCTCCACAGCTGGATGGCACAAAGCACTCTTATTTTCTATTCTGGAGATCAGAGTTTACAGTTACTTTGGCAATTATATGTCACCTTTAAAGATGACAAGTAGAAGTTTAATTTCATTAATTATCTGGTTTATCAATAATTAATTCTGCCCCACATGACCTCAGAAAGTATAGATCTAAAAAGCTATGCCAGAAATTAATCTGTTCATACAGTTAGCCTTGCATAATTATTTTATTATTATAATTAAATGCACCCCTGTAAATGGTAGGATGATTTCTTTATACATTTATTGCCAACATGAAAGCAATACTGTCTAATATCTGCAAATTTCCACAAAATGAGATGAATAAGAAAAGAACCCACCAGGAGCACCACCTTGTCCTGCTTAACTGAAGATTTACAGCACCGATTTGACCATGGTTTTTATTTAGTTCTCAGATCATAAGTCTCTTCTTTGGTTAACTTGGGTAGAATTGGAACAATACAAGGCTCTATAGTTTTCACATATTTACCTAAATTACTAATGGTTTGTGGCCATGTGTTTAAATGTAAACAGATCTCTAGTGTCACAATGATAAATGTGAGGAAAGATATACTTTTTCATTATTTACCTGCAGGTGATGTATACTCATTAAAATGATTTGTTTATAGGCTGTATAATTAGCAGACAAAGGACAAAGATTTGACCCAACTTCCACGTAGATGAACATCTAATTGCCACAGTTCTAACTGCATCCCTTGTCACAGTCTTAAAATAGAAGTTGTTGTCAGACCACCAGGCAGGGGTGGGCACAGTAACACAGCACGTGACTGGCATGCCTGAGGCCTTAGGTTCACTATCTGTCACCTCAAGATAAAAGCAACATTTTTTTTTTTTTTTTTGAGACAGGGTTCCTCTGTGTAGCTTTTGGAGCCTGTCCTGGAACTTGCTTTGTAGACCAGGCTGGCCTTGAACTCACAGAGATACATCTGCCTCGCCTGCCTAAAGGCATGCGCCACCACCGCACGGGTCTCCAAAGCATTCTAGGCTTCAACTTCACAGCTTCATGCAATGGCCTCTTTAGGCCTCCATTCAGGGACATCCCTGAAAACATGCCTGGCCTCAGCAGCTTTCCTTAGGCAATTCTTAATGACTACATTTTATAATCAAAGAAAAAGAGATCATCAAATCGAGGGGAAGTAGGGTGCATGGGGGAGTTTGGAGAGACAAGCGTCGTAAGAGATGTCAACACAAAAACGAAGGGATAAATGATATAGCTATATTTTAAATAAATATATTAGAAAAATAAAAAGAAACATAAGAAGGGATCAACCCCCACATGAAACACTTGATCTTAGGAAATTGGAGGCTCAGTCAGAAAGCACTCACTGTGAATTCCTCCCTTTGTTCATTTACAATTTTTTGTTCAACAACCCCCTGATACAGTCAGAAAGTGGTGGAAGGAAACACAGGTAGCAGTGGAGCAGAGCATCTGATAAAGCATGGAGCCCACTGTATCATCGGGATGCAGAACGAAAAGCAGACTTCACGGCCAGGTAGAGGAGGTTCCAGACTGAAGGAGAAAGTGAAATCAGCCCCAAAGCGAAATCAGATTTTTTCTGAGGAAGGGCATAAGGACCTGGGAATTAATTAGATGGAAGAAAGGTTAAAGGCGCAATATACTGGACCAATCCAGGTTGAGAGATTTCTGTTTGTCCATTTGTTTACTTTTTAGGCGCTGGGAAAGAACCCACAGCACTGTGCCTGCAAAGGAACTGCTACTCCCAAACTGCATCCCTACCCGAGACTACTCAACTGTTTCAGAGTCTTGGAAATACTGCATTGTATATGTACCTTGTCACTAGACAGTAGCGGTTCTGCTGCTGCGTCTTCCGGCCCGTGGTGTGTCCACCCTCACGCCAAGTCTGGGATAGCGCACATGTGGCAAATGCTGAACTCACTTCTGCTAACACTGAAGGGATGAACCTCAAGGACCTCCACTGACATTGGATATCTGGGTTCTGCAGAAGTAACTTCAGTGATGTGACGCTACAATCCTGATCACTGCTGTTTCTTTAAGCCTGGGAGTTACAGAACACAAATCCCTCCTCACTCATCAAAAAAAGACCTCCCTCTAGAGCCTGTCTTCATCTCTAGTGTTAACTGCATGAAAAGTAACAGTCGTGGACTTCTGCTGAGAGGGGCGGGCATACACCACTCACTTGGTAACACCCTAAATTCTGTTTTTTTAAGACTTATAGAGAGGATACAAAATATTTTGGGTCAACATAGCACAAAAGAAAGTGGAAATTAAATTTAATTTTAGCTACCCCATTTAAAAAAAACGAATTGGAACATAGGAAATGTGCTGTTTAAAAATATATTTCAACCACAGTTGTAAATCCAGAAGAGGAAAAAAAGAAAGAAAGACAATGAAGCAGTGTTAACTTGTTTAATTACCCTTTCTTTTGAACTATGTAGTAAATATCTGATATTTACTTTGTTAGTTTCCTTAGAATAAGAAATATAATCAATGTGAAAATATGGGGGGAAGGTACATAAAAGAAAAACAGTATCAGTCGTTGAAGAGAAAATGGGAACATGTTCCATAAAAATTGATTCAGAAGATGCATTCTTTCCACTCAAAAAAAAAATCTCCTGAAGGCCTAATGCTTTTAAGGCAATATGCTAGACTTTTCAATGATCATAATGAAAGAGACCTTGGCAATGCACTCTCAGCTAATGGCCTGGGATGTGGAATTAGTCAAGACCACAGACAATCAAAATATGCAATGGGATGAGTGAAGCCAGAATAAATGTTCCACCCGCCACAGTAGTGCTTTGAAAACTAAAAAGAAAAAAAAAGTGTGGAGAAGAAATTCCTCATAGAGGAGAATTCTAATCGTACTTGGTAAAAAGTAAAATGACTGTGTATATTCATCAGAGGTAAGATCGTGTGTAATTAGTAATTTGGATCTGGCCACACAGTTCTAGATCATTCCTTCTGACAAGGTTCAGTAAACATAACATGGTTTCCACAAAGAAAATTAGAAAGTGAAAACGATGTAGAAAATATTCAATTACCTATTTCAAAAAATTGTTATCATTTCAGAGATATGAAAAGTATTAGTGCTTTCAAAATGCTGTGAATATTCCCAGTATTTTCAGGTCATGCTGGGCACTGATATATTTATAAAATGGATCACTTAAAGGATTAACAGTGGCCTCCAACAGGGATGTAAATTCATATTTTTTTAAAAATAGCAAAGTAGTACACAGATCAGCAAGGAAACCAGGAAGCTAGAATACATGTAATAAACATGATGAACACGCTCCTGCGCAGTGAGAAGGTCATTGCTCTGCCTCTAGCTATGTGTTCTCCATAGTATTTACATGCCATGTCCTAGGACAGCATACGGGACACCATACTACTTGACAGACACACAGACCATTGGCTCATTTGCAATATGTTTAACTGAAATGCTCATTTTACACACTGCAATATGTCTAACCTACATGTGGGCTAATCATATAAGTCCTTGTCCAAACAGAAATTCTTCTGTAATTTGCTTGCCTGATAATTAACAGATAAAACTGTGGCTGTGCAGCCAACCCTGAACACGTGTTTATCATCCACGATGTAACACCTTGAATTTCAAAATCCAGTTTCTTCAGTCTTCCCCATGACAGACTGAATGCTGGAAATCACAGTCTATGTGAGGGTTATTTGCATTCTGCCAACTAACAGTTTTTCCTAAATAGTCTATGCCCTCTTACTTGCCACAATAAAACAGACTGATGGAGTCCAGAGACCAAGAGCTTTGCATTCCATTTTATGCATGCTTCCCTTCAAAATACAAAGTAAAGTGCAATCACCTGTAATCTAATGATAATAGTAATATATGGTTGCTTATTGGGTATTTAGGTGTATCTATATCTATACTGTATTAAGTTCTCTCTCTCTCTCAGGCCTTCTATCTCTCATGTATTTGCTTAAACCTCATATTTTTCATTTCTTTTACAGACAGGAAAAAGTTAAATATTCTGTCATAAATCTTGAAGGAAAATCCCAATACTATTCCCTTTTGTTACCTCTAGTTTCTATGCTTTAACCTAGAAGCATTGGGGAAAAACACATGCTAAATTTTTATCCAGAACACAAAGTCCGTATCACTGAGGATGATACTTGAAATGGGTTTTAATCCCTGGCCTTTATTGTAGAAGTGTCTTTCAGAGATAGCAGTAGAGGGTGGGAACCTCACAGTGACCCACACATTTGTTTTTTTTTTTTTCTGTCTGTCCATCTGTCTGTCTTTATTTTTTTAATTTATTTTATTTTATTTTACAATATAATTCAACTTTACATATCAGACATAGATTCCCCCATTCTCCCTCCTCCCGCAACCCACACATTTGTGTGTTCACCTGGGCAGAAGTGTGCAGACTGTGAACAGAGCACTTTCCAGAGTGCTAAATTGAGTCTGAAAAGAGAATTGTAAAAATTGCTTGAAAATGGTCTCCAGGTGATTTTGTAGAAGTCTTGGATCTATTGGTCTGAAGTCTGTCAAGTTTCCGTGCACTCAGCATGCTATGATTTATTCCTGGTGACTCATCTCCTCTCCTTTGGACGTTTTAAATAATGCATTTGGGTTTCTTGCAAGGGATTGGCACTAAAGTTGCCTGTCTACACTTTTCAGAGTGTATACGTCACCCCTGAAATATATACTAAAACACAAAGAATGTTATGTTTCTCTTGGCATTCCTCCGATTCCCAATTTTTGGCATAGGTTATGAATAATGTCTTTATAACCACATTGACTTGAAAATTCTAGGAATTTATTAAAATTCTAAAACTATATACAAAGCCATTATAAAACTTTTTCCATTTTATCTACAAATGAAATATAGTCACTTGAATATAACTTTTCTGTTCCTAAAATTAACAAATTAATGAAATGATAGAGTCTCAATGTGCAGCCCAATCTGGTCTGAAATTTGTGATTCTTTTTCCTCAGTCTGGAATTATAGCAATCACCATGGCTTCCTGACAGAATATTTTTAAACTCATCCCTACCAGGTAACTTACTCACTTTCTCACTCAAGAAGAGTTCCCTCACTTAAGAGTTTTAAGATTGTGTGTATATGGTATCAGGAAACCAGAATTAACATATTCTATATACTCCATGGTGGACTTCAGAAAACAACTGGATAGAGGAAGCTAAGGTTACCTCATGTCTAACTTAAAGTTAGAAGTCCAGACACCCTGAATCGGAGGGCAGGAAGGTTGAGAGCTAGCCTTTGGTCTGACTACCATCACCATAACCATTAATCCATTATCTCCGGTTTACTGACAAAGACACCGAGACGCAGACAATTTTGTCTCTCGGCATAAGTAATTCAAAGATGTTAGGCGAGGAATTCAAACACAAGTTGTTTGAATCCATGGCTTGAATTTTTGAACTTCCAAAGTTTCTGCAAGTTTCTATGTAGGAACAACAGTTACTTCTACAATGCCACCTTAAAGCACATGTTCAGTGACTCACTGACTTACTAAATATGTGTGTCTACAGTCTATAAGGGAGTGCTATCTCTTACACACACACACACACACACACACACACACACACACTCACTCTAAAGTAATACAAATAAATCTACTTTTAAGAGAAGTGACAAACCTCCTAATATTATGATTTGGACAGCAGGAGAATGTGTCTCTGCAAATGCTTTGAAGTAGAATTTGCAAATTAAATATTCAGATTTGCAGCTTTTCTCTTATTTTATTTTTAAATCTTTTTTGTTTGTTTGTTTTGTTTGGTTTTTCGAGACAGGGTTTCACTGTGTAGCTTTGCGCCTTTCCTGGAACTCACTCTGTAGACCAGGCTGGCCTCGAACTCACAGAGATCCGCCTGGCTCTGCCTCCCGAGTTCTGGGACTAAAGGCGTGCGCCACCACCGCCCAGCAATCTGCAGCTTTTCTATATCACTGTGTCCACTAGTAAGGAAGGATTTACTAATTTAGTTCCATTCTCAGTATTCGGAAAGCACAAGATTTGGCAGGGAAGCTCAATGGTTATATGTCGAATGAAGGCATGTCTGCTGGTAGAGTGCACAATGTGAAATTAACCCATGGAAATTGAGCTGCTGTCATTTAAGTTTCCTGTTAACTAATTAGCTTAACAGACAATAAATCCTTAAGAGTCTCTTGCCAGTGCCAAAAGATGCCATGATTTACTATATGAGACATTCTGAGAACAGCAGATGCCACATAATAATCACCAAATATGGTAAAGGACCAAATATTTTTAAATAGTCATGGAAATATTAAGACATACACAAGCATGTTGAAAGAATTTTGGTACCAGTGATATAATCTATTTGTGAGAAATAACTCCACTCAGGCCCAAATAACATCAATGGAAGGTGATTTTCAAAAGAAGGCTACAGGTCTGTTGCGAGTTCACCATTACTAAGTATTTTCCAAATTCTGGGGACAATTTTCTAGAAATTAGTAGTGCAGATTTTCGTATACCCTTGACACTTCAAATACGTTCTCAAATAATTTTTAAGGCTTTCTTTTTGGTCAATATTTAAAATAAAACAATTAAGTAGAATGTTGCGTGTGTATTTGGATCTGTCTATATTTGATATTCCAAATAGTTAATTTATATTGAATAAAATGTATTTTAAAAGTCTGACATATCATACTTCATAGCATCTCAGATTCCCACAAGATTATGCATGCATATGTGTGTATTGCTTAATATGTGTGTGGTGTGCATATGCTCATGTGTACATGGAGGGCCGATATTGACACCAGATGTCTGTTCACCACATATATTGAGACAGGGTATCTCATTTACCCAGAAACTCATAATTCCAGCTAGCCTAGCTAACCTTCTTGCTCCTAAGGGATGCCTATCACTACCTCCCATGTACTGAGTTACAGGCAGTGCTGGAATGCAAGCA
>CABHPP010137976.1:0-44226 GCA_902168425.1 Peromyscus attwateri
GAGAGAGAGAGAGAGAGAGAGAGAGAGAGAGAGAGAGAGAGAGGAGACTGGGTCTGACATGGGTTTTTGAAACCTAAAAGTCCAACCCCTAGTGATACACCTCCAATAAGGCCACACCTCCTAATCCTTCCCAAACAGTTTCACTCACTGGTGACAAAGTATTCAAACACATGAGCCTGTGGGGGGTGAGGGGATTCTCATTCAAACTACCACACAGTTTTAGAGCACTTAGTCATAAGTGGAATATCTTCATCAAACCCCCCTCCTCAGGGCTCAGGGAGCTATGCAGAAGAGAAGGTGGGAAGATTGTGAGAGCCGGATGGATGACACCAAGGAAAGTGTTTTCCAGACGCAGCACGATTGACATCCATATGAATTCACAGAGACTGTGGCAACATGCACAGGACCCTCATAGGTTCAAGGCAGATGGGGTCCCAGCATTGAGATGGGGAAATGGACACAGGTTCTCGTCTCTAGCCAAGAAACTATCTGCAATTAACACCCACTTGCAAAGGAAAAATTAGTTCTCCCTGATGGAATCTCATTGGGAACATAAGCCACATTTAAGGGCAAGTCCCATGTCCAGCAGTAGATGATCAACACAAAATGAACTCAATGGTATTTTTGTAGACTTTTGTCTCATATGGCTTTGTTTGGGCATTTTTTTCCATTTTGTGTTTTCATGGGTCTCAGTGTGTGTGTGTGTGTGTGTGTGTGTGTGTGTGTGGTTGTTCCTGTATATTTATATATGTGTGTATGTGCATGTGTGTTTGTGTATGTGTGTGTTTCTTATATCTTTTCTTTAAAAAATTCTTTGTGTGTGTGTGTGTGTGTGTGTGTGTGTGTGTGTGTGTGTGTATTTGCCTGTTTTCTAAAAAGAGAGAGAAAGAAGGGAATTGGGTAGGTGGGAGGTGTAAGGGAACTGGGGTGAGTTGGGGGAGGAGAAACTGTGATCAGAATGCATTGTATGAAGACTTTTTTTAAAAAAAGGAATCCTCCTGCTGTGCTGGAGTTCGCCTTCTTTTCAGGTGTGCATCGGCATCGGGTCATCAGGCCGCAACTATGAGCTACAAACTCTAAGGGGCTGACTAGGCTGCTGCTGGTCTGCTAACTGCAGACGGGGAACGCCCTTATTCCTTGAGCATGTGCGAGCCCCTTCTGCACGCACAGACTTCACCATGCAGCATCCTCTTGGGGGAGGCAGGTTTGCAAACATATCCCGTGACACCAGTGTGTCTACCAGAGGCAAGAGGGGCGTAACTGTTTCCACTTGTGGGTGAATATGGTGCCAAAACAAAGCGCCAAGCCCCGTGAGTTGAGACCCCCCTCTGCTGTCACACTGCCTCAATGTCCTCCTGCTTTCTTCCTGGGGTGGTGTTGAAGGGAATCCTAGACACACAGCAAACCTGCTTGTGTGATGAACTTGTGGACGCCAAGAACTCCACAGCATACATGGAGGCGATCTGGAGGTGGTGTTACCCACCCCCAACTGCTCTGTTCTTAAGCAAATCTCAACAGTAGCATTTTATGTATTAATATTTCAGTGTATTTCACAGGGAGCATGGACCCATTAGATCAATAACTTCAACACCATTTCACATTTAAAATGAGTGGCAGCCAGCCTTCTGAACCGCGTCACATGCCCAGTGGGGGCCTGTCACACTGCAACTGTGTGGCTTTCCTCTCTTGTCTCGGGTTATTGCCTTAAGACTCAGAATACCTGACATGAACACTTGCCGGTTACGTCTCTTCTGCTCCACAGTTCCCCCATTTCTGCCTTTTTGTGATGGTCCTCAGTCCCTGAGATGCAGCCAGCACCCCACCTTTCTGAGTACCCCATTAGTGAGACAGTAGGAATCACACACAGGTTCTTTGGTTCTGTTCAGAAAAAACCTCCATCAGGACATAGGTGACATCTGCTTGTATTTCTCTGGGGAGGGGGACTGACCAAACACTTTAGCAGAGGACTGTTTCTACAGGCAGAGGGAAGGATGGATAGATGGATGGAAAGGTGGGCCGACAGGGATGGATGGATGGATGGATGGATGGGAGAGTGGATAGATAGGGGTGTGTGTGTGTGTGTGTGTGTGTGTGTGTGTGTGTGTGTGTAGATGAAGGGATGGATGGGCTGGCAGAGCTCTGCCCCGAGGCAGGCATGTACACACTTTTCCCTTGGCCTCTGATTCCCTCATGCATGACGTCTTCAGCTTCTTATTTAAATTAATAAAACTTATATGGAAGTTGCAGAAATAATAGACAGATCCTATCTGTTCCCTGGAGACCTTCATCACTGACCCACGTGGGAACTGACTGCAGACACTTGGTTTCTGCTATGCTACATCTCAGTGAGTTCTCCAAGAGCAGGTAGTGTCATATTGCTGTGGTACAGCACCAGTACTGCCCTCCAGCCCAAGGCCCCATTCAGCCAAGGGCCCCTTTCCAAATCCAGGGCTGAATTAGGACTTCAGTCACCAAGGTCTGGGGGATGAAGCAATTCCTCGACTGCCCTTGAATTTAGAGCTCCCACAGACCAGCTGTCGGGTGCTACATCCTTCAACTTGTCCAGCAGAATGGCTCGTTTTTCCAGAGCACGATGCTCTACCTGGTTGTTTTCAGGGAAGCACATCAGTGTCGCTCATTTGTCCCTGCAGGTCACCTGGCTAACAGGATGTCTGCTGGGTTTCTCTGTTGTTAAAGCAACTTAGCAAGCATGATGTGGCTGGCAAGGCAAAGGTCTGCAGCGATGCCCATGTCCTGATGCCCAGAATTTGGAACCTATAGGGCAGAAGGCTTCCAGACCACAGATTAAGAACAGGTGGCAGACAGCTGTCCTGGAGACAAGACTCACTCTGGACTCCTCTTGTGGCTTCCACAGACACAGATCCAAAGAGGAGACAGACAGAGCGTGCAGGGCTAGGGAGAGAACTAAAAACGTGCCATAACTTCGAAGGTGAAGACTGTCGTTGATACAGGAATGCCGTCACTCATACATCTAAGAATGTAGCGCTCCGGAAGGCCTGGGTGGGACAAGGACCTCATAACAGAGGACAATTATGTTTAGGTTGTTCAGAGCCACCAGGTTTGTGCCAATGTTTTTCTCTTTGCAGCCACTGAAAATGAATACATGTGGCACACATTAATTAAAAAGCAATTAATTCTTACTTTCTGGGGAGATGCTTGGAGACCAGTTTAGTTTCCCGTACATCAGAAACCCGCCTGCCAAGTTGGCATCCTTGGAGGACTCCTGCCTAAATGAATGGCTGCTGACATGCTGCTAGCGGCAATCGCCTGAGCTATGCTCAGTGGAAGATTTTTTGTAAGGCAGAGCACTTGAACACTCCAGCAGCCATGCCTCTACCCGGTGTTCACAGTGCTCTGGGGTAGCGCCATCCCTGGGTAGAGGTCCCTGCTGCCCATGCCCTCCTCTCCTCCCAGTCCCTCCCCCCACCCCTTTCTCTCCCCTCCCCCCAACCCACTCCTCCCCCATTCCTGTTCAGAAAAGGGCAGGCCTCCCATGAATATCAACAAAACATGCCATATCAAGTTGCAGTAAGACTAAGCATCTCCCCATGTGTTAAGGCTGGGCAAGGTGACCCAGTATGAGGAGTAGGGTCCCAGAAGCCAGTAAAAGAGTCGGAGACAGCTCCTGCTCCCACTGTTAGGAGCCCCATAAGAGGACCAAGCTACACAACTGTCACATATATGCAGAGGGTCTAGGTCAGTCTCTTGCAGGCTCCCTGGTTGTCAGTTCAATCTCTCTGAGCCCCTATGAGTCCAGGTTAGTTGTTTCTGTGGGTTTTCTTATCGTGTCCATGACTCCTCTGGCTCCTACAATCCTTTCTCCTCCCCTTTTGCAGAATTCCCCAAATTTTGCCTAATGTTTGGCTGTGAGTCTTTGTTTCTGTTTCTATCAATTGCTGGATGAAGCCTCTCTGATGACAATTGGGCTAGGCACCAATCTATGAGTATAGCAGAATGTCATTAGGCGTCAGTACAATGACATTTTTTTTTCTCTAGTCGTGTTTGATTCTATCCTAGGTCTCTGCATCATCCAGCCTCTGGGTCCTGGTACTCCAGACAGTGTCAGGAGTGGGCTTATTCTCCTGGCATGGGTTTTAGGCTATACCAGTCATTAGTTGGTTACTACCTCAATCTCTAGGCCACCCTTACTCCAGTACATCCCATTGGCAGAACAGACTGTAGGTCGAAGGTTATGTGGTTGGGTTGGTGTACCAATTCCTCTGTTTGAAGTCTTGCCTGGTCACAGAAGATGGCCAGTTCAGGTACCATAGCACATTCTTCCAAGCAGACAAGAAGGCATCCTACATTCACCTTGTACCTTTACCATCTTCATCCCAGAGTTGGTATCTAGATGCCTGTTTGCAGTGTGTACCTGCATGCATGTTATGTGTGCATATAGACATGTGCACACAGGTATGTATGAGGCTGCATCACATATCTATGTATACACACAAGTACATTTGTGCATGTGCATAAGTATGTACATTTGTGTGTTTGTGTGCTAGGCATATGTATGTATCTGTGTGCCGTGTGTGTGTGTGTGTGTGTGTGTGTGTGTGTGCGCGCGCGCGCGCGTTTGGGTCATCTTGGTCTTCTGATCACTTTCTCTCCCAGCCAGGTGATTTCATTGGCTAGAGTCCCTAGACAATCTTAGATGGCCTGTTCTCCTTGGAACTCCTCTTCAGGCTTCTCCTGCTTCTCCATAGAGGGAATGCCTGACCCAAGATATTCCAAGGGCCTGGCTTCCCAGACCTGGAAGTCCAGAAATTCTGTACCATCTGGAGACAGTTTGGAAAACAGCTCATCCTGGTCCCAGGATGCACAAGCCTGTTGCCTGAGAACGAGATAAGAGTGAAGCCCAGGGACTCCAAGGGTGCTGATGGCAGGCACAGTCTTCCCCACCAGAGAGCAAATAGCCTAGGTGGATGGTCAGATGGCCTCGGACTTCCCTATGTCTGGAAGAAGCTAGAAGGGCAGCTTTACCATGGCCTCTCATCTCAAGACAGCAGGTCTTTGGGGGAGAACAATCTGCCAGCTAAGGAGGAGAAGAGCCAGGGAGAGGATGCTGGGGTCTGGGAAATGCCATGATGCTGTGGATGAGAAGGGTATTGGGGACCGCTGCTCTGTAATGACCTGAGAAAAAGTGTGCCTGTTCCTGGGATGGTAACTCGCTCTATCTCAGCAACAGCAGTAAAATATGAAACTACGTCACTGGGGTCTGCTTGCAAGCCACGGCTCTGACACCCTACCAGGCTGGCCATGAAAGGGGCCAATCAGCTCACAAATAGGGCCCCACTGAGGGAGACCACAGCTTCTGCAGTGTGATCTTTTCTCTTCCAGGGCCCAGTCCTGTTCCCAGTAGACATCTGGAGCCCCAGCTAACCCCTGCCTTCCTTTGAAAGGCAGATTCTGAGGTCATAAGGTCAGGGACTACAGGAAGTAAGGGCAACCTCTGAACTCCTATTAGCTCTTGGGCTACTACCCCGGGATGTCACAATATGAGTGAGGGGCTTGTGGACAAGCATTCAGCAACCCCCTTATGCTCAACAACCTCTCCTGGTTCCTCAAACGCTCTAGGGTCCTTCCTAGGGCAACTGTACTCTTCCCAGGGCAGTAAGCAGGCTGCAGGCTGCAGCTGCACACTGGATTTCAGGACACCCGACAACCTACTTAGATCCAGCTCCCCACCACACTAGTGATGTGCCCCTGTGCTGGTCCACCTCTAGGTCTGCTCGTTTCTGCTTGAGTTCCCAGCTCTTTACAGCAGAACAGAGGTAACTTTGCCATGCTCTTGTGCCCCCAGTAGTTGGCAGCCATACCCACACTCAGTTCTCAGCTCCACCAGGCTTGGTTCTTTTTGTCTCCCAGACTCACCGGCATGGAAAGCATGCAAGCCTCACTTGTGTCTTCTTCTGACTGATTCTAAACATTCCCCTTTCCCCCAGGGACTTCCTCCTGCATGACAGCCAGGGCCAGGTGGCCAGGTAAAGGTGTCCCTGTGTCCCCCTGCCCAAGGCCTTCTGTAGCCTCAAAGCCTATGGGTGAAGGGCTGCCTCTTGCCTGGCTTTAAATAGCTCTGCAGGGAGGTGAGGCAACTCAGCGCAGAGGACAGGAAGGTAATCACGCCTGACAAGTGTTATTTTTACACAGATCTGTCCAGCTGCTGGGGCGGGGGGTTATGTAACGAAAAGCAGGATATTTGCTAAGTCTAAGTAAGCCCTCAAAAATAGGAAGGGAGAATGGGTGGGAGGGCGGGAGAGAGAGGAAGGGAAGGAAGGAGGGAGGGAGAGAGGAAGGGAAGGAGGGAGGAAAAAAGGAAGACAAAAACAGATAAACAGAAATGGAAGGAGGGTGGATGCAGAGAACGAAAGAAACAGAGGAGAAGGAAAGGAAGAGGAAGAATGGTCTGCAGACGCCAGATCAGCACAGACCAGTTGTTACTCCCCTTTGTCGCCACCTGGTGGTCATCAGTGTCCACTACAGCTATGAGGCCACCCACAGCGCCAGAACCCAGGAGTAACCTGGGACAAGAGAGACTCACTTAAGTGGGGCACAAGGGAGAGGCCTGCCCAGCCTAGGCTGAGGACTGAGCCTGCGGTTCCCAGGGGTCAGCACAGTTAGAGGTGGTGTGTATCCTGAGCATGAAGCTTTGTATAAGATGGAATTAAGCTTCTCCAATTGAGTAGGGGAAGCTGTCAGGAAGCAGAGAGCACCATGATACCATCCTGCCATAGGGAGGCCACAGAGCATGCTGTCAACTACCAGGGTCCTGATCTGAGGATGCCCAGACCCTGTCTCACAGGCTGGGTGAGCCACCTCCCTTTGATAAAGGTGTCCGACATCTTCGGCTGAAGCCAGGGACAGTGTGTACTTGAAGTCCCGCACAGCGTGCAGAATGGTTCAAGGCTCCTGCCCCTGCTCCTTGGGATTCTAGGAGAACTAGCAGGTCGCAATCTGTGCTTCTGCAGCAGAGAGGCCTGGCCTCAAGAGGAAGGTGAAATGGCTTTCCCCTAGTTCTCATGAATGAGCCTGTCTAGAATGTGGCTCTAGGTCATCTCTATGAACACAGAGCCCCAGCTCCAGCTCAGCCCCATCCATGCCAGCAGCCCCAGTGACTCATCAGCAGGCCTAAATCTCTACACTGGTACAAACCATCCACTCTGAAAGAGACAGGAAGTAATGGAGGGGAGTAAGGGGCCTAATGCACATGCATATGGGAGTCCCAGAGGGACAGGAGAAAGACAGTGGAAAAAACTTAAATATGGCGAGATGAAAGCATGCTTACAGACTCGAGAAGTCCAGCAAGCCTAAAGCAAAATCAGCAATGAAATCACACCAAAACACAGCACCATCAGCTGGAAACCCCAGACCAGGGGGGTATCCTTACAGCAGCCAGAGGAACAAGGATACTGATTGGAGAATGGTGGCTCCGGTGCTGGCGGACTTTGGGGAAACTGAGCACAGAAAGAACACTTTAAACCCAGAGTTCTGTGTCTACCGCATGTGTGATTTTTACTTGCAAATATTAAATACATCTTTGGATAAGAAAATACTTTTAAAAATAGACACTGGATCTACAAAGTCAACCAGAAGCATTCCAGAGGCAACATGTATGTAATTAAATGTGAAGGACTGTATTCTAAAAATGATGTGACTATTTAACATAAAGAGGGTAGCATTGCTTTGGAGTTAAATACACAGATTTAAAATATGAGATAGTGGTGTGAGGAGGAGTCAGTGCTTGGGGCTGCACTGCCTTAGGGGATCTGGATCAGTGTTTCTCATGAGTAGACTGAGAAAAGTCGAAACCGTGCTCCCTAACTCTGCGAGCAGGCATTAAAATAACTGTGATAAGAGGCAGAGGAAAAGCGTCGTCCGGAGAGTTAAAATGATTTAACTGACTTTTAAAAAGATGGAAGGAGAAAAGAAAGAAAGAAAGAAAGAGAGAAAGAAGGAAGGAAGGAAGGAAGGAAGGAAGGAAGGAAGGAAGGAAGGAAGGAAGGAAAGAAAGAAAAATAACAAGAAAAAAGGAGGCAGGCAGTAGGCTCGGAGCAGACATGGCAGCAGTTACAGCAGCTGTAGGGACCGACTCCCCTACTAAAGGCTGGGTTGTCAGGCTGGAGGGCTCAGGATTTGGCTCAGATCGGGCGCTTGTCTGGCATTCATAAGGATCTAGATCAATCCCCAGAGGTGCCAAATAATGAACAAACAGATAGAAGTTAAAAGGGAAATGCTACTTTATAGTGTAAGCGGCTATATTTTAAAGATTTCTTTTCATTATTTTCATTTATGTGGGGGGTCATGCTGTGTACGGGGGCGGGGTGCAGTGTGTGTAGGTGTCCTCAAAGGCCAGATGAGGGCATTAGATCCCCTCTACTGGAACTGGAATTGTAGGTGGTTGTAAGCCCCCCAGTATGAGTGCTGGGAACAAACTTGGGTCTTCTGTAAGAGCCCAGGCTCTTTACAGCTGAGCTATTTTTTTCAACCCCCAGGTTATATTTTAAATACAAACAGTTTGGAGAAAAAAGAAAAAAATGCCCATCATGAACAAAAAAGTAATCTACTGTACATTAATATTAATTACTTAATATTAGACAAAACAGATACAAAACAATATTATAGAGGCAAAGGGTCAGTTCATCAGTAAGACATACAAACCATAAACGTGTATGCCCCTAACAGAAACACTTAAAATATAAGCCCAAATAGTTTCTAGTTACAAAAAAATTAAGCAATAACTGAGAGTTCAAAAGAAATACAGGAATTTGCAATCATGATGGGATATTCTAACAAGCCTTTTTACTGATGGACAGAACAACTAGCCGAAACGGGAGCAGGGAATTGATGCTCCCATCCACGTGGCCCCGTGGCTCCCACAGGACACTTGTGGTTCCTTCAGATTGCGTCATCTTAGGTGCACATTGACTTTGCTCACACAGTTGGTATGTTCCACCAAAATAAAATTTTAATAAATTTCAAGACATTGAAATTATATTGAATGTTCTCTAATCACAGTAAAATTCAATCAAAAATTGGTGCCAGGAAGATATTTAGGAAAATCTTCTGCCTGCAAGACATTTGGCAGTTAGGTGACACATGTCGGAATAGCCTGTGGGTCAAATAAAATAAAATAAAATAAAATAGAAGTTCTAAGTATTTCAAATTGATGGTGAACATTCAAAATCCTCTTATGTGTCATCTTACTTGGATGGTTTTAAAGAATAAAAATTCAAAACCAGTTATTTTGGGCAAGGTGCTCCAGAGAAACCTGACCACTAGACAGATAGATGTATAGGTAGGTAGACTGATAGAAAATAGATATGCAGATATATAGGTAACTGATGATAGATAGATAGATAGATAGATAGATAGATAGATAGATATAGATGATAGATAAATAGATGATAGATAGATTGATGATAGGTAGGTAGATAGATGATAGAGTTAGGTGAGACATACCAACAGGTAGATAGTAGGCATAGGTGAAAGATAGGTGACAGACAGATGTTAGATGATAGATTAAATAATGGAGAGGTGATGGATAAAAGATAAGTAGAGCAGATGGTGATTCAGTTCAAGTTCAAGGGGCTGAGGACCACAGGGTTAATGTGCTCTGTGGTGTGGGTGAGAGTGGATCTTCACTTGGCTCACTCACTCAATTGCTGCTCTCTTCCAGAAGCACCCTCACAGACGCTCAAGGAATCCTGTGCTTTCTAGCTGTCTGTGTCGCATCACAGCCACGGTCGTAACCTCCTAGGTGTACATTTAGACAAATGAGCAGAATTAAGGAATCCCTGGAAGTAAGACTAGAACGCAACAATTCTGATAACTGTACTTTGGTTCTGAAAAAATCGTTCCTTGTTTGACTATGTAGCAATGAAGTATTTAGCAACAAATTGGCACAGTGTGTTCAGTTACCAGCCTGATCTCACACACACACACACACACACACACACACACACACACACACACGTGCGCGCGTATACACACACACACACACACACACACACACACACACACACACACACAAGGCAGGTTGGGGGGCGGACAAGTAAGTTATAAGAAGCCACCTCAGGAGCCCTTCCTGAACAGGAGCCTTTGGTGGGCCTCAATGTTCTCTGTGCAACGCTCTGTGAATCTGGAATCCCAGTCCCTGGCCTGTGTGAACAGCATCTGCCACATCCCAGCCACTGCAGAATGGGCAAAGAGGGCTACACCCTCTGAGCCTTAGCTACACTAGGTCTCATGCCAGGGCTGGCTTTAGGTTCTTTAGAGGGTAGTCTCACATGTGATCACAACCAGCAACTACTTTTAATGTTTCATGTCCCTTTCTTACTTCTTGTCAAATTGTCTCTCTACAGTTGTAGAAACTAGGAACAGCTGGTCTAGCCCTGATGCCATGCTTGTGGAGCTGGGTTACAGCTTAGGGTGAGAAAGGAGGAGAGTGCGGGAAGATTATTATTTTTTTTTAGGAAGATTATTATAAATACGGTGTAGAGGTGTTGCTTACAGAACCTGAAGCTAGGACTCTTTCTGACTCTGTTGTGAGGAGTCCCTTCAACACAGACTCAGAGAGTGGAATAGTCGTGGAGGTTTGGATCTTGAGGCTGTATGGTCCAAAGGCTGGAAGAGGCTATTCCCCTGCCGTCTCCCACCTGTGGCTTCAAGCCTAAATTTTTAGCGTCATTGGGAACCTGTTCCTACCAGCGTCTGGTTTATATTTCTGTCCTCTTCCAGTCAGGTCCCCTTTTCATCAGAATCTTGAAATGAAGCCCAGATTAAGCCCTTGGCAGTTCTAAGTGTGAGATCACTGGAACCATGAATTGTTCTATGCTGCAGGAGGTGGATCTGAAGTTCTAGATCCCCCTATGTGTTATGACTTACTCAGAAAGGAGCTCAGGCAAGAGCCCCTTGCATTTAGGGTTGGTCCTCAGCAGAATGGCTGGTGTCTTTGTAAGAGGCATGTGAAACCCCAACAGACATGCTGGGAAGATGGACTGAGGCATCAAGGGAGGGGCCAGCATTCCAGTGGTGCAGCTCTGCTGACCTGTGATTTTGGCTTGAGGCACCTGGACTGGGGGGAATAAATGTGTGCTGCTTTCAGCCCCCAGCTCTGGCTTTGCTGCTGCAGCCCAGGAAACCAGAGCCCAGAGATTCCCATGGCCGCTTCCTCCTGACACCGGAGAGTCTATACAAGGAGCTATAGGAGCTGTCCAATGCAGCTGGTTCAGTTGGTGCAGTGAGCTCCTCGGTCAGGCACCCCGGGGCCATGTCCATTCATCTATGAGAGCCTTCCTTGGGTCCTCTGAAGGTGGCGGAGCTGTCTCTCCCTACATGCAACCCTCCAGACCAGCAGAAAGGGATATACAATAAGCAGGCTTTGGGTGTCCCCTGGGAAGTGAAGATAAAATCCCAGATGTAAACCAGCTCCAGACTCAATCCTGGGTGTTAATGGGAATGGAATTTACCTTCATGAAATGAGTAGCCAGGCGCTCTCCTGCCTTCCGCTTCCAACCCGTCTGCATTTGTAAACATCTTTATTTTGTTTTCACATTGGACAGGGAGATCATTTACATTTTAATTTCAGTGGCTTGAGATACCAGCGCTGTTCATCTTGCCCATTGTTTTCTTGGAAAAGATCAGGATCGCCTTGCCAAAAGGAAAAATAAGCTTAATAAATAATGAATACTGAACAAATTACTAATGCTTAAATTTTCATACTTCTATGAATATTTTAGCAAATAGTGAAAGGTTCTCCCAGATTGCGATAATAAGGCTGCCAGGGAGACACTTTCTTCCCAAGACCCTCTTGATGTCATTGTTTAAAATGAACACAGGAACCACTTCCATTTTCCAGCTCATTGGAGAGAAGATTCATATTTACAGCATACCTCCAGGACCGCCCCAGGTACTTTCCAGAGGACTGCTGTCAGCTCCTCAGAAGGCCCTTTCCTGGCTCTGAGGTGATGTGCCAGGCACGTGTCTGTGACAGGGCCAACTCAAGTTACATTAACTAAGGAGGTGTGAGCACAGAGTATCTGCCTTGGTATGCATATATAAAGAAGTGGAAGCCTCACGTGCACTGGAACACATGTGTGCACACAAACATTCACACCTCCTCACTCATATTGCATACTACATACTCACATGTACTCCACACTCATACCCCCTAAACCTACCTATGTTTATACACTCATATTCATGTACCCCAATGCACATACACTCACCCATACATGTGTCACGTCCACATACTTACATACACTCATACACACGCTTATGCACACTAGTATCCAGTCACACCCTCACGTATGTACTTTTATACACTTGTATGCACTACCCGGCTACACAGAAAGCCACAGAGTAAGAGTAAGATTTACAGAAGTAAGAGAATGAGAAAAGCCCAGAGGCAAAAGGTAGACGGGATAAAAGTTAAGTTCAGGAAAGCTGGCAAGAAACAAGCCAAGCTAAGGCTGGGCATTCGTAAGAATAAGCCTCAGTGTGTGATTTATTTGGGAGCTTGGTGGTGGGCCCCCCAAAAGAGTAAAACAACAACACCCCACTTCCCCCTACCTCTAACCTCCAGTTACATTCGACCCACGCCCTCTTCATCCCATATAGCAGCCCCGTGGGAGGCCTAGATGGGCTGTGTAACTATTCCCTTAGGACGCACATGGGCATCACGGCTACAGTCAGACTGTGCATTACCCAGTCCCCCCTGGGTTTGGGTCAGGACATGGCATCATCTGACCACATGATCACTAAGCAGGGAGGTTCTGACTCAGACTATTCACACTATAACATAAGAAATACCTATTTCACTTGTCCTGGCCTGGAGAGGATACCGGCCCTTTCAGGAAGGGAGTCACCTTGATTTACTCTTCCAAGGAACCTAACTGATCCAGGCCTTGCCTGAGATGAGAGTCTGGGGCCACTGATGGGATCATCCCCTGGGAAGGGGACCTGTGTCACCAGTCTAGTGAGAAACATCTTTCCAGACAAGCCCCACAGAGAGCTTCATCTGACTGAGCAGTAAAAGCATGCTGCATGTCCACTGTGGGCATGTTGTCAAAGAGACCCAGGCCATGTGCATAGTATCCATCCACATCAGGACACACGTTAAGGGCATTTGGGTGAAAGGGGCACTCAGGGCTTGAGGAGGCAGCACCAAGGCCCCAGAGCCTAGGCTGGCTTAGCTGGGAGCCCCAGTGACCAGTGTTGACAAAGGTGTTCTCAGAGGGTCACGACAGCCTGGCTACCACCTCCTGAGGCCTCCTGCAGATCAGTGCTGCAGTCCTTGCCCATCCGGGCATCGCTGCTCCTAAGGTTGCACAGCCCCTCCCAGAAGCTGCCTGCTTATCTATTTCAGCCTGCAGAGGATCCAGCAATGGCCCCAAGGCCAACCCAAGAGTCACCTGTCCACCCTGCCATGCTCAGGAGCACCCTCCACACTCTAGAGTCCCAAAGGAGGTATGATGGATCCCCACAGGGTGTTCTAAGTCTTCATGGTTGCCACCACACACTTGACCATGATTCTTTGGAGGATCACCCTTACTTCCATAGGAAGCCCCCTCTCCACGAGGTAGGTGACCCCTGATCTCACCACTTAAGCTTGGGTAGACTTCGGAGATAATATGATGGTGAGACACTTGTATATGGAGGATTGGATGATGCCAGCATACCTTTGCCAAATAACTAGAAGATTCAGAGGGGCAAGATTTCACTGAGGGCTGAGGATCCAGAGCACACAAAGAAGGTGACTCTCCCCTGAAGAAACAAGCAGGCGAATGGTGCAGCTAACCAAGCTGCACAAGGTGCTTCACTGAAGGATTTAATTGTCCACTGCTGTTGGAACAGCTGTGCATTGCCAGTCCTAGTCCCAGTATGTGAGAGGCATGGCCAGGGCATCCCTTAGCCTAGGACATATAAACTCCAAAGGCAGCCTTGCCTGTGCCTCCTCCAGGCTATGTATTCAAGTAGCACCCTGGGCCAGTCCTACGGGGACAGCTTGGCACCTTGCCCTCCTCCCCCTGTGCCCAATTGAGGGTGCCTCCTCAAAAGAAGCCCCTGAGACCCCTTATATATTTTCTGGGCTTAAGGGGTTTGAGCACCACAGAATCTTCACCATCACTCTCCAAGCGGCCCCGCTGAGGCTGATGGCAGCTAGGTGTCCAAGAGTCCACTGCCCCAAGCACAGAAGCTCAGCTTGGCCTTGGCTTGCCTGTCCCCAGACACTGGGGTTATGATCCATACCCCACTTTAGTCTCTTCCAGCTTGGGGAGTAGAATTGTCACATCTTCCTCTCAAATCAGTGCTTCCTGTCACAGCCAACTGGGCCTGCATTTAAACAGCTGCCTGCTGTGTCCAGATGCTAGGAGAAAAGGAGGTGCCCTCTGTTCCTAGGCTGTGAGTAAGGGTAGGGGTCCTGTGCCAGGTAGCCAAGAATAGCATAAAGCCCATGCCTCCCTGAATGGCCTGAAGAGGTGGATGGTAGTTAGTCAGGGTTCTTTCTTCCTGAAGGTTAGTCACCAAGAACACCCTGAGCATGGAGGCAACCCATGGAGCCTCTGTAGTCAGAAGCTCTAGAGGCAAGGCCAGAGGCCCCAAAATACCCTAAGTCACTGGGGTCCATTATCTGAGCATCATTTGGCATTAACCCCCATCTCCCACTCATGCAGACCCTGTGCATGCCTCATAAACCCAACAAAAATGTTTCCAATGCTAAAAAGACCCTGAAGGATGACCCAGATCCCTGCTCTAATGGAAGAGCCCCCTTGCTAGTATCTAGAAAAGTCTCCCTTGGCCACAACTGGATCCTACTCTTTCCCTGTAGCTTTCAGTCACTTTTGGTAGTGGAGTCAAACCGTCAGGTTATGAGCACATTTATGTATGTTCCCTGCAGGAAGCAGGCTACAGTAAGGGGCCAGGAGCCAGAGAGGAGCACAGGGAACGAGAAACAGGGCTCCACTGGCATCACCCCCATTCCCCATGCTGAGAGTTGGGTGCAGTCTTAAGTGACCTGCACAGACACTGACTAGCTCTCTCACCTGGCTGCTTCCCCAGGGTGAAAGGGCTACCCTGAAGATGACTCCCACAGCTACAGATACACACACTTGTGCGTACACACATAGATATGCACACACCTTTATACATACACACCTAAGCATACACACGTACACACGCTTGTGTCACATGAGACTGAAAAGCAGCAGCCCCACCTAGGAGAATCCAGGAAACCTCTAGGGAACACAGTCATGGCCTCTGAACCCAGCACAGCAGCACAGAAGCACAGAAACAGCATGCTTCAAAAGTGGTGCTTGAGGGGAAATGGGGGAATGAGCCTATGTATCAGATCAAGCCTAAGAGTCCATGGAAGATCAGCAAACTGCATGGACAGCAGGCAAATGGAACAGCACACTGGGTCCTGGAACAGGAGTCCCCACCTAAGGGGTGTCAGTCAATTCATACTTGAGTAGGTAGCATCCTAAAGGAAATGTCACCGAGTGTTTTCAGTTTTGTGTTTTCTATAGATATATTTTAACTAGACCAGATGACTCAGCATTTACATAAACATGCAAATATGGGCTTGAAAGATGCTAAGAACAGAGACAGGACAGCTCAGCCTGGCAAAGCAGATGCAGAAACATATTGGAGATGGGAACAACAAAGCAATGTGTGTGAGCCCCACACAGAGATGCAGGAAGAAATCAGACCAGAATACACAAGACAGAGTGTGTGAGCCCCGCACAGAGACCCAGGAAGGAATCAGACCAGAATACACAAGACAGAGTGTGTGAGCCCCACACAGAGATGCAGGAAGAAATCAGACCAGAATACACAAGACAGAGTGTGTGAGCCCCGCACAGAGACCCAGGAAGGAATCAAACCAGCGTGTATAAGCCCTGCACAGAGAGCAAGGAAGAAACAAGACCAGGATACACAAGACCGCGCGGATGAACCCTACACAGAGACCCAGGAAGAAATGAGACCACAATACATCAAGACAGTGAGTGTGAGACCCGTATAGAGACCTGAGAAGAAATCAGGGTTCACTACAGCATGATAGTGTGTCTTACACAGAGACTTGGGAAGAAACCAGAGCAGAATGCACCAGGACAGTGTGTGTGGAAGAGGGGCTCCTGGCTTACTCCTCACCCCCAAATCAACCGGTTTGTCAAGGACCTAAGAATCCCTGAACTACGGGAGGGCAGCAGGAGTTTCTTGGAAGGTTGAAACCAGGCATATCTTCTTGGGGAGACAGAAACAGCCAGATTAACTCAGCTACATTTAATTGTTAAAATTCTGCCTGCCAAGAATCAAAGTAAGCAAAATCAAAGACAATAACAACAAAGCAGGAAGCATACTTTGAATTAGTATCACTAAGTGGTGATTTCCTTAGCCTTTGAAGTTCCTGACAGTCGTCTAAACTTGCCAGGAGCCTAAAAGAAATAACCCATAGACTACAGTGCCCAGCTGACAGAAAAGACGACCCGGACACAGACAGGAAGACGCTGCCATTAGTGCAAAATTAGTGCAAACAGATGCAAGTCGGAACTCAGGCAGAAAACACATTCCCCGTCACACTGCTGATGCTCAGTGAATTCGACAGCAACCTGTGTAGACCGGGTGTGAGGAAACAGCCACATTGTTCCTTGTCGGAGGAAACAGAAATCAATTCATCATGGTGGCGGGGCAGGGGAGGGGAAGCAGTTAAGCCTTGTTGACAGAGTTTTAGATGCGGGGGGGGGGGGGGGGGCTGTGACCTACATCTCTGGTGTAAACTCTGACAGACAGACTGACAGACAGACAAGATAACTAGAGGATTAAGGTGCACAAAAGGAAACCAGGAAATGGGTGCAAGGAAAGCCCCGCCCACTCCTCTCACCCTGATGCACTGCAGACAGCAGACTGTCTTAAATAAGCCCCTCCCCTCACAAGCTTACTCCTCAGGGCCCCTTTCCTTAGTCTCCTGTTTCCACACTTTCCACCTCTGTTGAGATGCCTGCAGGCACTAGGCCTCCCCAGCTACTGCCTTGTGCTCCTTTTCCTTCTCTGAAGACCCTTAAGTACTCACAAAAATTAAAATATTAACATCAAATAAAATTGGTATCCCGTTACTCTGTTGTTTGTTCATTTCATTTTTAGGGCCCCAGATGTCAAACCTAAGAGGAAAGGGGAAAAGTTCTTACTCCCTTAAAATAGATGGAGACCGGAGGTGGAAGGTAAGTCCCTGTTGCTGAAGACAACAGGGACTTCAGACACAGGCCCTGGTGACCCCTGAGCTGGAACTGAACTCAATGCCTCCTCCGTGAGGACTACCTCTTATAAGGCATCATGCAAGCTTCCAAAGGAGGGAAGCAACTAATAGTCCTACCCAGCTATGACACCTAGGAACCACAATGACCAGCATGCCATGATGACCCTAAGGGCACAGTAGTGGCATGCACACCTTGATGCTAACCAATGGTGCTCTAATTGGACTTAGGACCTGATCAACAGGAGGGAAATCATGCCTGGTACTGGAAACCTAGTTAACTACCCAGGGCTAGGAAAGTCATGGATCTTAGACATGAACCTCTAACTAGTACTTTACCAACTTTTTTCTAAATATTTGTTCTTATGTCCACAGATAAGTGGAGTTCTCACCCCTCATCAAGGAGACTTCTCTTTGTAACAGACAGAGAGCACTACAGAAAACCACAGCCAATTGAAATGCAGAGTTGTGGGGTCCAGTCCCAAGAGATATATCTATAGAATAACTCCCACAGCTAAGGCTCAGGGAACATTGTGGGAGAGGGACCAGATCATAAGAGTCAGATTGGAGAGTTTGTTGGATTGTGTCTTCTAGCAGTGACGGAAGCTACACCCATGGTCTCACAAACATGGCTGCATAAACAGGAGCTGAGCAAGGACAACATCAATAGACACGGTACCTGGACAACGGTGGAGTGGGGTAACTCATCAAGCCTCAACTCTGCACAAAGAACTACAGGCAATTAAGGAATGCTGAGAACAGGAGAAACCGTCTTCTCCAGGAAGAGTCTACCAACTGGGTATCTAATACCAAGTGGTCAGCCCTGAAAACATATAAGTAACATCATACAAACTGAGCAGGCTGTATTTATGAATATATATGTGTGTATACATATATGCGAGTAACAATAATCACTGGTGGGGGGAGGCCATGAATGTGATAAGAGCAAAGAGGGGTAAATGGGAGGGTCTGGAGGTAAGGAAGGGAAGGGGGAAATGATGTAATTTATTATAATTTTTAAAAATAGGAGAAGCTAAGAGTGGTTTAGAACAAACAAACAAAAATAGATGAGAGATATGGAGACAACCTGAGGGTCTCGGTTGCAATACTGCTTCAAGGGATGCATGCTTGCAAACATTCTGGGTTGCTGTAACTCAGGTGGGAGGACAGTGCTCCTGACAGCTAATTCCATTCAACATCCTGTTATGCGCATGGCAATTCCCTAAAGAGCTATGTGGCCCAGAGTGTCTCCGTGCTGAGGCTAAGGAGCCCTGATCCGAAGTGACCATCGCTGCAGTGGCTGTAGCTGCTCCGTGGATCCTGGGTAAATGATGGTGAGGAAATGGATGGCACTGAGATGGAAGAAAGTGTGGACAACAGGCTGTGGTGCATTGCCATTTCCGTGACCAAAACAGAATGGATGTGCGCATGCCACCTCAGCCATCCTGTGACTGTGGGATGTAGAGATGAAGCAAGAAGCACCGAAGGACAGTTGCACACTCTCAGATGAAAACACAGGAAGCCAAGCAAAGTCTAAATGTCAGCTAAATAATGAAGAAGCTTTTAGCATTTCCATAAAATCTTTGCATATGCTTGCACAGTACTAAAATATCACCCGTTATGGGAGACCATGTTTAACTGGTGCCCCGTGTGTCACCTGACTGACCTGGGAAAGGTGGTGGGCCCCACTGGAATGGAGGAGAGAGGGAGGTTTCTGTGGCCTGTTTGAGCATATTCCTTTGTGAAAGGTGTACAGACAAATCAGAGACAAAGGGACAAGTTTGATCAATGAAGAAAGACCCGGATGGAAATGCAGGAAGTGGCAGAAGCCATAGGAGCATTTCCTGGATATTCTGGGGAGGTTGCAGTGCTAGAGACACCCCAGGTATTCAGGATGCTGGGATGCCAGGTGTTGGGAGGTTGGGGATACGGAATATCGGGGGTGTTGTGTGCTGAAATGGTGGATGATAGAAATTCCTGACACGCCCCCATAGTTGGGCAAGGTTGGGCAAGGTCGCACATGCTCGGCGGGACACTTAGTCATTTCTGCCTAGTCATTTCTGGTCAAACATCCTGCATGAGCCATGACCCCATGACCCCATGGCTAAGTGGTTGGCTACATGGTTGCGGAAAGTGCACAGCGCAACCATGTGATCTATGTGCATGCGTAGGATAGTCACATGGGCCTATGTACGCAGGCGTGGCCCAGCCTTTATAAGACGGCACCATGTTCCCCTGGCCCCCTTCACACGTGTGTCTTCCCACAGGCCTGATCACAACTATCCCTCTCTCCTCATCTTAATAAAACTCTTGTTAGTGGATTCTGTCGTGTTTCGTGACTTCCCCTCACAGGGTAAGAGTGCCGCTAAAAACCAACAGTGGATACTAGAGACACTGAGATGTTGGAGATGTTGAAAAGTTAGAAAGGGATGCTGAGATCCTGGGGATGTTGGGATGCTGGGGATATTTGGCATGCTGAAGAAGTTTAGGTGTTAGGGTTTCAGGGAAGCTGGGGTGTTGGTTTGCTAGGATGTTGTGAGGCTTCACTCTGTGTTTGCAAGGTGGGAGTACAGAGCCCTCCCATGGCCCACTAGGGAAGTGCAGGAACTCATCTGCCCAGGGAAGCAATGTCCTTTCTGTTCTGGGGTTGTTCCTTGAGAAAGGTGAAGATGGAGGCTAAGTTGTCATCTCCTCCTGCTCTGTGTTCCCCTGGCACTTCCTAAAGTCATCAGGCTCCTCCTCCTGGTGAGGAACCAGGCAGTAGAGCCTTGGTCTGAGGGGAGGGCCAGGCCTTTCTGCATCTGTTCTCTGGCCAGCACCTAGAGCCTGGTCCCACACACATGCTCCGGTAATACCTGAGGGTAGAGGGGACTATACCTTGGCTTCCTGGGCCAGCAGAAGGTCATATGCATACTCTCATAGTCACACTCATGAATACTTACATCGCATGCTGTATACATTCACATTGTGTTCATACACATTACTTGTTCAACATTCATATACAACTCACATATCTACAGTCACACATATCAACACACTCACATTCATGCACACATATAACTTGCAGTCATGTTCCCACACTCACACATGCACCTTGAACTCACACACTCACATATACATGTGCACTCAGCACACACAGGAGAAGACTTGAAGGACCCACTGACTGGCTGAGCATCCCCTCCATGCCCATCATGACCTCCATAAGACCTCCTCTGATGCAGGCCATGGATCCTACCTCCACATCTCCTGATAGCCTCTGATCAGACTGTCCCCACTGATGGTCACTCCAGCCCAATGTTCTGCCCACACTTCATGTTTGAATTCTCACATCATCATCAAAGCAGACTCAATGTTTCTCAAAGTGAATACACAGCCATGAAAAGCTGCCATAGGCTGCTGACTGCAGTGAATAGAGGGCACCCTCCCCATAGCTGTGCCTTCCTAGTGTGGGAGATGCAGACCAGCAGCCCACTGACTTCTTCTAGGGGACATCCAGCCAGTGATAGGCTCCAGCCCACCAGCAGAGGCGTGTGCAGGAGGTGGTAAGCTAGGTAAACCCTAGGCAGTTTGGATGGGCTATGTCAGGATGAAAAGAGCCAATGCTTTGGGTCAGGGTGCCATCTTTGTGTCTCCCTGGGAGAGCCACTTGTCCCTGTAGACCCTCCCTCCCCAACTTTGGAAACCCCTTAGTGACAGTGGCACCACATTCTTCTGAGAGTGGCCAGTGTCCCTCCTGCCCTTTCTTGCCATTGCTAGGATTCCAGGTGAACTTTGGGTGTCCACCTTCTGGAGTTTTGCTCACCAGCTGGCATGGGCAGGAGTGTTTTTGTGTCTGTTCCCTTGGACGTATTGAGCTCTGGCAAAATACTGAACCTTCAAGGAGTCAGGGAGCCATAACCACGTTAGATGGATATGTAGGGGCTCGTGGGGCTCACTCCTTATAACTGGCGCTCAAAGTAGAGTGCCTTGCGACACTGCCATAGCCCATGGTCCCCATGCCAACTCAACACTGCCCAAGGTGAACTAGTTTATGGGGTACCAGTGGTGTCTAGAGAGGGTGGGAATGTCCCCTCGGTGGAGGAAAGGTCACATTTCACATCAGGAATGCTGGTGACTGTCTTCCTGTTAGATACCGACCTCAGCACTGCCTGGGAGGGCGTTAAAGAGTTCCTGCTGTGGGAGAGTGTGCCAGTGGCACCCGGGCATCTGAGAGCCAGAGAGGAGTGTGAGGAACAATTTGAATGAAAGCCTGCAAACCCCAATCTCAGGTGGCCCTGCCTCAGAAGAGCCTGACACCAGGGTCTCTGCTGGCAGCCAGGAGTCCCTCTCTGTCTCCAGCACTTCTGCAGACAAAGGACAGTGGGTGCATCTGTAAGAAGGGGAAGTGAGTTTCAAGGATGACATAAAGAACTCCACAATCTCACACTCTTGGAGTCAATGGCTGACCTGCATGGTCCATGGAAAAATGAAACATGTCTGGAGAGAAAAAAGATTTTGCGTCACATTCTTCTTATTTATAGCTACTATATAACCAGGAAAATGAGTTTTAATATTTGATGTGCTTGGATTTGAAAACCGAGATCTTACTGCATAAAGTTTGAGCAATGCTTCCTTGGTGGGAGTAAATATCTTTGTATTTACTGCTGTATACACACTATAGAGAGTCTTTATGAATCAACAAAGACCCACAACAGTGCTGTCTTAGGACTGGAGAGATAGTTAACTTAGAGGGACTTGAGGCTTCACCTTTAGGGTGGAACACTGCTCTGGGACCCTTGGGAAAATGTGACATTTAAGTTTAAAAATTATATCAGGCAAACCTAACTTTATTATACACCCACACACAGATGGTCCATGAGGTTTTCCCACCTCATGAAGGTGCAAAAGAGAGCCGTATTGAACAGAACTCACACTTCAGTATTGAATTCCAATCTCCTCCCTGGCTGGCTATATGAAAGGCAAGCTCCAATGATACAGGGCAGTAGCTGGAGCCATAACCCCGTCTCCCCCCCCCCATAATCATGTATGTATCCTCCACTCTTCAGTGGCCACCCCCCAACAGACCTTCACCTCAGCATGCCCAAGTTCTAGAAAGTAAGAAAGTATCTCAGAGATGCCCCAGCTTCCCAGTGCAAAACTCCTGTGGTAGACATCTTGCTCCTTGACCTGCCCAGGGCCCAGGGGGAGCTCCAGGTCCATTGTGCCTCCTCCCAGGTGGGGTTCCTGACTGGAGCTCTCAGGCTCTGGGCTTCCTTTGGTTCCTTCATGGAGGGAAAATGAACATAAACCAAGATCCCCCCAGCTACAAGACCAACCTCTGAGGTCTGGTGACCATGTCCTACGTGTGTCCACCACCAAGAACATCACCACCAATCCTAGCTGACAGTAAGTCTGAATGTAACACCCCAGCCTCTCAATGAGAAACCTTCACAGCTCACCGACATGCGCGCGCGCGCGCGCGCGCGCGCGCGCGCACACACACACACACACACACACACACACACACACACACATATACACCAGATCCTGCAGGGTTGGGCCCACTGTTCCACATTGCCAGAACTCACTATGGTATTGCTGCCTGCCAAGGTTCATTTTTTTTTTAACTTTTATTCTTCTCTCATACACTACATTCCTACTGCAGTTTCCCCTCCCCCTCTCCTCCCTGTCTCCCTCCCCCCCTTCTCCCCCAGATCAACTCCTCCTCTGTTTCCCTTATTGCTAATGCAGCAGCCTATTGTGTAACTGACCATCCTTAGCGAGGCTTTTGTTGGCTATTTGGGTCATTTCCACCCTCAGGCCATCATGAATAAAGCAGCCACGAACACTCTCTACAGAACTTCAAAGGATAGATGCATCCATCCCTTGGGGCAAGCACCTATGAGGAGAATTTCTGGGTCATGAGGCAAGTACATGCCTCAGTTTACTTGGAGCTAACAGTTTTCCAGAGTTTACATTCCCATCAACTGTGTGGCATATGCAGCTGTTTGTACTCCTCAGGCTTCCATCTCATCTGGCTTCTTGATTTTAGCTGCACTGATGGGTTTGAATGCGGGAGACATCTCTTGGTTGGTTTTTTGTGTTTGTTTGTTTGTTTGATTGATTGATTGATTGATTACTGACAAAGTCAGCACTCATTCAGTGCTTTCTGGATAGTCTCGTATCTCACAATTGTCACGTGTCTGTCCAAGCCTTTAGCATCTTAAACTTGTCTATAATTTTTCTGTTGAACTCTTGGTCTTGTATCAGAGATTTTATTGTGAATGTTTTCTCCCAACCTGTACTCTACCTTTTCATTTTCCTAAAAACCTCTTTCAAAGATCAGAAGGCTTTACTTTTGAGGACAAATTTATCTGTTTCTCCCTTTGTGATTTGTCTGTTTATGCCTACTAAGGTCTCATAGGCGCGTGTGCTGACTCATAGCCCCAGCAGGTGGCGCTATTTTGAGAGGTGGCGCTTGGCTAGAGGAAGTAGGTCACTGGAGGCGTGGCCTTGGGGACTGCGGCTCCTTACTTAGCTCTTGGGTACATTTGCCCTTCTGCACTGCACTCCGTTCTAAATGCTCATTTGGGCTTTTAGAGCCTGGTTTGTCTTTGTCTATGCGCCTGCTCACCTGATGCTCCAGGGATCCATCGCTGCCCACCCACTACGGCTTCTCAGCTTCCGAAGTGCAGCCCCATCTGCAGCCTGGAGCTCAGCCCCAGCTAGGACCTCCAAGACTACTGTGTCTTAGTGGGAGAGTCGTCGTCCTCGCCCAAGGGCCCTAGAAGGCGTCTTTCCACCCTCCATGACCCCACGACTGCTCCAATTCCTTGGAATTGGAGCTTCTGGCCCAGATCGCAGCTACAGGCAGATCTGCCCAGTCTTCACTCCTCAGATCCCCAAAGGCTTAGATTGATGTCACATGTAGACCTGCCACAGGTGGTACCTGAAGTTAGAAAGGGGGATTCTTTCCCAGGCTGGTGGCTTCCTTGTCCTCTGGTACCCAACAGCCCTCCTTCCTGCTCCTCTAGACATCCTTTGTTAGATATTTGCGGACATGCGTCCAGCCCGCGCTCACCCAAAGCAGGGAGGTTCTGTGGAGCGCTCTTGTCTTTTCCCTGACTCAGCAAAGCGGGCACACTGAAGAATGGGTGGATGGTTGAGAGGTGAGCGCAGCCTGGCGAGGAAACTGAGGAAAGCCCGGCGTTGGTACCAATTCGACACTCAAGAGTCCTTGACCTGACTTCGCTTGGTGTCCGCCAGTCCCGCCCCGCCCCCTTCTTGCCTCCTTCTCTGCTCCCTTCCCCTCTGTACTACCGGTGTCACGCACCCCCTAAGTGTAGTCCCGCCCCGAGCTCCTGCGTCCTCAGTCTGGGTCCGTTTCTAGGCAACCGCTTACCGGTACAGCAGCGAAGCAGCTGTCTGACTGTGGGCCTCAGGCGCCATGGACCTGGTCATCACGCAGGAACTGGCCCGTGCCCAGAATCAACAAGGTGGGTCTCATCCTAGCTCTGCTGATGGGAACCCCCTCGCCCCAGTAGAGAGGCACAGAAGGCCTCCCGTGATGCAGTGGCTACAGTTGTTGAGTCTGGCCTAACTGTTGAGTGGGGAGGGCTGTGGGCAGCCTGGCCAAGAATTCGGACTCCAGTTTCTGTGCCAGAGGAAGGCTCTCCTGGGGACTGTGTCTCTCTGACGCACCCATGCCCCTCTGTTGATCTCTGCCCCATAGACGCAGCTGCCCTGCAACGAGCTTATGAGCTGATCAAGTCAGCAAACTTGGGAAAGTCGGAGTTCGACCCCTCAGAGAGCTTCAGCCCGGACCTGTTTGTGCTGTGTGCAGAGCAGGCACTCAAGGTGGATCCCCAAGCCTGGCTGGCACTGGGACACAATGAACCTGCCCCCCCTCACATTTTTATGTATAAATGGCACGGGGGGGGGTGGGTGGGACACTGATGAGTGTTGTGGGAATGGCCAAGCTAGTCTCACCAGTGACCTGAAGCCCCTTTATTCCGGGCATCTTCCCTACTTTTCCTGGCTTCAATCTCCTACAGATGGGCGAGCTTGAAATGAGTGATGACTGCATCCAGATGTACTTCAAAGTGAAGGGGCCAGTCACTCAGTTTCTGGGTCGAGCACACTTGTGCAGGGCCCAACTTTGTGCCCCACAATCAGAGGAAAACCTGGTGAGAACATCCCCCTTCTTTTTTACCCCACCTCAGGGATGGCAGTAAGGCAGGTCTTAAGAGTGGCTTTCAAGCAAGATGGAGTTGAGGAGCCAGACGACATGTCCTCCACAGTGATGCAGAATGTTTACAGTTCCTGTTTGTGCTTTTCTCTCCACTCAGCACTTGCCAGTGCCTGGGATGAATCCATCTGACCTCCCACCTCTGCGGGGCAGTGCTATGGCCTGTCTGTCTTTTCTCTACCACAGCCCTCCCTAAGCTGAGCAGAGGGGGGAGCTGGGAGAGTCTGGCACCCATGGGCACAGCCAGACGTGGTTTCTCAAGAGTCTCCTGCTGTACCCTAACTGTGTATAAGCTGGGGTGCCAAGCAGTTTGCATTTGGTGACAGAAATGGAGATGAGTAGTGATGGTTGCTTGGGCAGCAAAAGTGCCTTACCTGTGCATCCATTGTGCTGTTTTAGGAGGAATTTGAAAATTGTGTGACTCAGTACATGAAGGCTATAAACTTCGCAAAAGGAGAGCCGAGGTAGGCATGCTGAGCTGTCTACTTCTACTTGATTGCGTAAGACTTTGGTACCCAAAAGTACCAAATGATGCTATTGATTTATACTGTCGTCCATCCCTTCCCCACTCTGTTTTGTGTTTGGAGTTAGGACACAGGCTTGTCTTGTTACCTGGAGAATCAGCCATGTTCATGCAGACTTCCCAGAAGCAGCATGCTTTGCTGTGCTCAGGACTTGTTGAGATTTGTAGATAGCTGTATTTTCTATCTATGCATTTTCTCTACGACCTCCTTCCCAACCCATCCCCCAGACCCCCTTGTTCCTGGCTTTTGGGGGTCAGTCTCTCTGAAGGGAGAAGGGCATACTCTGGGGTTCCTCCAACTGGACTGTGGTCCTCTGCCCCTGCACCCTTTCCTGTCCCCTGCACTCTTCCTGTCTCTGCAGCTGTGACTCGGTGAAACTCTAGCCCAGCTTTCTATCTAGTGCTTGTCTTTTCGTCCACCCCAAACTCAGATTCAATTATTGAAAAGTTAAGTTGGCATACACTGACATTGGCACACATGTGGTAGGACCCAACGTTAGAAGGGGCTTCCATTCATTCTGCCCATGTCCACTGCTTATCTGTTGAAGGCCTTCTCAGGCCACACATTGCATAGGTACAAGGGTCCAGGGTCCAGTCCCATAGAACTTAGCAGAGTGAATGTTTCCAAATACAGTCTTCAGCTCCTGGCCATGCTCCACTGCAAGGGTCTTGGAAACAACTACAGATGGGCTGAGGGGTGACTGGGACTCGCTGGTCTGGTTGCTGGCCACTTGGTTTCCCTTTCTCCTTCCTGGATAATGAGCAACAATTGAAAGGGGAATGCCTTCCTGTATGCTGTGAATATGTGTTGCTCTGATTGGTTGATAAATAAAGCAGTTTGACCTATGGCAAGGCAGCTTAGAGGCAAGTGAGAAATTCAAAGAGAGAGAGAGAGACAGGAAGAAGGCAGGGAGAGAGGAGCGAGCTGCCAAGAAAACAACATGTAATGGGACACAGGTAAAGCCACAGAACATGTGGCGATACATAGATTAATAGTTATGAGCTAATTTAAGATATAACAGCTAGTTAGCAAAAAGCTGGAGCCATAGGCCATGGCTATACAGTTTGTAATTAATATAAGCCTCTGTGTGTTTACGTGGGGGATGTGAATGGGAGAGATTTGTCCCGACCACCGGCAGGCCAGGACACCAGAAAACTTCCAGCTATAAACAATGGCCTGTCTGATGACCAGTCAGTGGTAGAACATCAGGGCTGCCCACTCCAGACAGTGGCTTCACAGTAAGAAGGTCCTGTAGCTCCCCTATGTGACTCTCTCAGATGATGCCCTGCCACTCAGAGGGAGATGCCTGAGAAAAGCTTCTTCATACACCTTCAACATCTCCTCAAGGGTTTATGTCCAGACATGGAGTTTGTCCTTCAGTCCCTCACTTCTACCTGCAACACACTCTGTCTGGCCATCTTTTGTCCACTCGGCTCCTGGCTAATTCTTGGACTTCTTCCTGATTACAGTAGAATGCCACATCCTCCAGGAAACTTTCCATGCTCTTTCCTTCCTTGCTTATGACTATATTTTCATAGGGCATGGTTAGTTTATGGAATGACTGAATGAAAGGAACCTACTCTAGACAGGTACCATCTCATCACCACTGTGAGGAACAGGGCTGTCAGGGGATGGCTCTGCATCCTGGTGCTGATGCAGAGGTGCCTGTATCTGATGGTGATGGGACATACCTCCACTTCCCACCTGAATGGGTCCAGGAATCAGGATCCCCCAGCCCTGTGATTCTAGCATTCTGACCTCCACTCCCTGCCTAGGTATTACTTCTTGGTGTTCAATGCTTCTGTTCTCTACTGGCACATGGTACGACCATTCCTCAAGCCTGGATATCACCAATATGTGATCCCCAGCCTCTCCCAAATCGTCAATGTATTAAATCAGACAGAAGAAGAGGACAAGGAGTGGCAGGCAGAGCTGATGATGTGAGTGGGGATGGTAGACCTTAACAGCCCTAGGCCAGTCCTAAGCTTATTGTGACTCAGGCTATATGTACCTCTCTTTCTCTTCCAAGGGAGGGGCTGGGCTCCTGAATTGTCAGGATGTTCTTTCTAGCAATTGATGGATATTGCAACAGGCCTTAGAGATGCATCAGGATTCAAAGCAAAGGAAATGTGGCACAGTTACTAGTCCTGGCCCACACTTTTAAAGCCTTAGTGCAGTGGGGTTTTGTTGTTGCTGCTCTTGTTTTGGTTTTGGTGTTGGTAAGCACTTTGGCAAATAGCTTTGCCAATATGAACATCACATCTGGGTTCCCAGGTGCCTGTGCATGGGAGATCTGAGGTCGCTTCTCTGAAGCCACAGACTATCAGCAAACACCTGGTAACAGAGAAGGAATCTTTCACAGGTTTTATTAGATCTTGCTACAAGCAAGGGACCAGCTGATTTTTGACAATGTAGATGCCAGCATCAAAGATGTCAGCTCAAGTCTAGACCTGTCTGCAGGCTTGGGGTACCTCTTTGTGGCCATTTGGGAACCTCTAAGAGAAAGTTGATGCAAATGAGACCTTCCTTCCTGGAAATGTTCTTTATAATTAAAATGGCAATAGTTCCCATGCTGTCTGCAGTAGCTTCTTCCAATCCTGGCCTTGCCATGGATTCTGGCGAGTGTCAGGTGCTTCTCTGGGAAACCTTTGAAAGTTTGTGAAACATGGAGTTTGCAAAAGCCTGAGAATCTGGCTCCTAGAGATTTGCAACCAAAGACAGTCAAGAAGGCTAATGTCTGCTGTTTTCTGTTGTCCAGGGAACTTCTTGAATGTTACCTGCAAGCCGGAAGAGATGAGGATGCTGCCAAGTTCTGCCTAACGGCCGCACCATTCATCAAAGCCAACGTGCCGCACAAGTACCGGCACATGTTCTCAGTCATGGTAAGAGGAGACTTTACAAGGAAAGGCAGGAAGTGGTGTTGTTCAAGGTCATTGTGCAGAGACTATGCACAAAACCACAATAAGCCTATTTGTTGAAGAATATAAAAACACACATATGGTGATATTTTCTTTTGTACCAAAATGTTATTTGTATGTTAATAAATAAAATTGCCTGGGGGTCAGAGCTATTAACAAGCCATAGGAAAGCAGGGCAGTGGTGGTGTACGCTTGTGATCACAGCACTTGGTAGACAGAGCTAGGTAAGTCTCTGTGTGTTCAGGGACACAGCCAGCATTGGATACACATGCCTTTAATCTCAATACCAACCATAGAACACCTGGAGGTCTATACAGACAGGCCATGATGAGGCAGTCCTGTGGTTGGGTTTACAACCAATGAGAAGGCAGAACAGAGACTATATAATGACTTTAACACAGGAAGTACCTCCTCCTTCAGAGAGGTAGGACCACTGCAGGAGGAAGGGTAAGGTTTTAGCTCTTAGCTCTGACCTCTTGGCTTTCTTCTTTGCATTGGTTCTGTGTTTCTTATCTATAAGACGGTTGGTTACATCTACATACACACATGTGAACAAAACAATAAGAAAAATAATGAAAAGAACAGGCAGTTCATCAAAAAGCCAAGTCCTTTCATTACTATTGTTTAAATATTTCTTTTGTAACATCATCAAATTTTTAAAAGATTAACAGAAAATTTGTGAAATATAAGTAATCACTATAGCACCATGTCCCCAAAGTGTCTACAACCTGTTAATTTTGATGTATAAGAATCAGCTTAAGGGGTTGGGGATTTAGCTCAGTGGTAGAGTGCTTCTCTAGCAAGCACAAGGCCCTGGGTTTGGTCCTCAGCTCTGAAAAAAAAATCAGCTTAAATTATATATAAAATGTATAAAACTTAATCAGTGATAATTTGTCTTAATTAATTACAGGAGGAAATAAATAATATCTAGACACAAAATCTGAATGAATCTCTAATTTGTCATTTGAATGCAAAGTAACATTCGGTTGCATTCCTGGACAGGTTCGTCATGAACTAATGGATGACCGTCAGTTAAGGGAAGAGAAAAAACATTCCACAAGTCTCTCCATCACTTACCACATCAATTCGCTAAAAGCGTAAGTAGTTTGGGAAGGTTGACCTTCTCAGGCTGAGATCAGGACACTGTCCCCTCCCTTGGGACACCCTTTGTCAGTGACAGGAAGTTTTAGGGCTTAGGGCTGGCTGTAGGAGCTACCCTAGAGGAGGTGGTACTAGGGTTTTGTGGGGAGGGCCTAAAGTAACCCCCATTTACTACATACATTACTGAGAAGCAAGGGGTAGTGAAGCCACCAACAGAGTAATCAGAGTCCCAGCAAGTAAAGAAAGTCCCCAACCGAGTCAGATGCTTCTCACAAGTCCTGGCAGATGAGGCTTGAGGTAGACCATGAGGAGACCATGTGTGTTTAAGGCTGAGGAGAGTGAGATTACAGTATTCTTGGTCCTGAGGAGAGTGAGGAGATTACAGTATGCTTGGTCCTGAGGAGAGTGCAGAGACCAGAGCTTGTTTGAAGCTGAGGGAGACTGCTTATTTCAGAGTGGTTTTGACCTCCTGGCAATAATGCAGAGATACAAAGAGACTTCTAAGGGCCAAAGTGCCCCAGGGCAGGGGGTCCTAGGCACAGTGCTGGCTCAGCAGACAGGGCCTTGCACACTTTCCTGGAGTTTCCCTGCGGGGATATAAGAAAAGGGATAATATTACCTGCAAAGAAAAAAATAAGGAGGCATGAAAATTTGCCTGGGAAATTAGGCACAAAGAGAGAAGAAGGGATGTTTTAAGACCTCCATTCTGTGAGAAGCATGGGTTCATTGATTTAAGAGTTTCCCCGAGAATAATTTTTTAACAATATGACGGGATGATTTGACAACATAGTGTTTAAATCAATTCTAGGAAATTGGATAAAAATAATTTGCCAGAAGACATCAACCAAATTCTGAAAAAAGCCTATAAACATTTAAGTCATTACAGTCACCATCGCTTCCCTGCCATCAGAGAAGAAAAGTAAGTGTAAACCTTCCTTGTGTGTATACACATATACCTACACGGCCACCGCACAGTATTCAGAAAGTACCAGAAAATGTGAAAAGATACAAAAACAGGAACTAGAACCATGCAGGTACCAGCCCCACACCAGGGGAGGATTTGGTGCTGCCTCCCTGGCACGATATTGTCCTGTCTGTGTACCACAAATGCGGACCTTCATGTCCTACCTCAGCACATCAAATTTCACTTCTAAGCACGATCACTTTCAGCTCGCCACAGTGCCTTGAAACTTCTTAGCAGCTACACAGAAGAATGCTTGGAGTCCTTCCCAGGAGCTCATCTTAATTCTGAGTTTTCTGGCATTTCTGAATACTGGTGGAGTTGGGAGGAGTTCTGGGCTGGCTCCTGAATGAAGAAGCAGGTGGTGCTGACACAGAGGTGAGGATCTGGAATGTTCTTTCACAGAGGTGGCGGGAGTTTGTTCCTCGCCTCAGTGGCTGTCTGTCACACCCTTGTGAGCACTTTGCATTGATTTGAGATGATGAGATCATAATTGCTCCCATGTGTTGGCTTTTGATTTCCAAGTCTCTGATCACTAGTGGGGTGCAAGGTTCACCTATGTTTGGGGCTTTCGAACTACCTCCCCTGAGAATTTATCTTCTGAATTCTCAATGATTTTCTCACTAACTTCTGTTCACTTCCAATGTAAGAAACCTTGGCTATGGTAGTTGTTTTAGCCACAGGGCCTCTCCATACGATAGCCACTGTTACCAGAGGCAGAGCACCGCCTGGTCTCAAGGATCATTTGGCCACTGACTTGGACTGGAGTGTGTAGATTTTGTATACAAGAGGCTGTACCATTGATGGTACATCAGACTGCAAATGTGATGTGGAAGCAGACCTTTGTAGCTACAAGTCCAGATGTTTCATACCAAATAAAGGTGGCCTCCGACTCCCAGGACAGTTGTCCTTTAAAGAAAAGGGAAATTCAGGCACAGAGACACACATGGGAACAGAAGGTACTAACAATTACCGGCCACAACCTGGGGAAGCAAGGAGCGATCCTCTATGGAATCTTCAAATGGAATGTGGCTTGGGGGAACACCGTGATGTGAAGTCTGGCCTGAGAACTGAGCGACAACTGTGTCTGTTGTTTTCTGCTACTTGGTCTACAGTGCTGTGCTGTGGGAGCCTAGAAAACTGACTGAGAGCATGAGTTAGTTATCTGTGTCACAAGCTGAGGCTTAACCCAGGGCACATTTGTATCTCTCTGGTTGTCTGTGGGCAGGGTTCATTTACCAACAAGATGGTAGCTGCCTCCCTCGGGTCTCTCTGGCAGCTAAGCAGGGAGAGAGCTTCCCCGCTCACATGGCTGCTGGCACCATTAGTTCTTATGGGGTAACTCCAGAGGGGATGGCCTGCCTTATCAGAACAGCCAGGGAAAGCACCAGCTGTCTACAGGCAGGGCTGTGTGTGGTTCAGGGCTGGGGTGGACTCTGCTTGTACACAGGGGCTGTGTAGTGCTTGACACATACTTTTCAGGGGGAGGAGCATGCAGAGGGCCACACTTGGGGTCCCGAGGGCCCCAAAGTCTAAGTGAGAACCAGAAGCTCTCCACACCGGCTTTCAGACCCTCTTGTCAGGTTAATAACAGCTCTCTGAGAGGAGTGAGTGCTCATATACATTTGAACGTGTGTGTGTGTGTGTGTGTGTGTGTGTGTGTGTGTGTGTGTGTGTGCTTGCTCCTGGAAGGAAGGCCACATCTGTCATCAGATTCTCTAAGTTATTTTAACCGAAGTCAGGCCCCAGCAGTCCTGTCCATGGCAGGGTATTCTACCAGGGGCTTGGTGATGGTGAAATCCCTTCATGCGAACATGCTCATTGCTCTCTAAGGTAAATTCCTAGACATAGGGTTGTAGGGTGCTGCACAGGTCATGCACACAGGCAGCTTGCTTTCTAATCTCTTGGTGACTTCTCTGAGGCTGTAAGGTAGAAGTTCCATTGCTTGACTATGAAGAAGCCAGACATTTACTCATACATGTATGAGTACTGTTTTCTTTGTTGCCTCCACATTCCTTTCTTTTATCTGACTTTAAAAACATGGTATATGTACCCATTGTACAGTTGGCTGTAAGAGCTTTCCTATATTGAGATCTTCAGCTTTGTTGTAGTTACAAGTTATCCAGGTGACCAGTTAAGCTTTTTTAAGTTTTAATATACAGAAATGTTGTACTTAATCTAAAAATAATTTGAGCTAACATTCATCCCCACCAATCCTGGGCCGGACGCCATCTTTGGTCCTTTACACGTGTGAACTCAGCTGCTTAGTGGAACCTGGGAGTGGATGTGAGGATGCTCGGAGGAACGCACTGGCCCCCAGCCTCCTCAGATAGCATTCCCTATGGCGAGCTGCTGGGGAGCTACTCTCCGAGGCTCCACTTGTGTGTGAACCCCAACTGAAGTGCACAGGAACCCCCAGAACCCATTGTGTCTAGAAGTACCCCAGAACTGTTTCAGGTTCACAGCTCTTTGTGCAATCCACACTCTACTACGACTCCTGGGGAGCAGCTGTGTAGCTCCCGACTTGCCCAGGATGCATCATGAGCAGCCCGAGCTGCCCTTTAATGGAGGTAGGACCCTTCCCCACAACCCAGAGAGCCTTGGATCTCCCTGACACTACAGGGCCAGACTGCAATATCTTCATTTGGGCTTCTGTGTCTAGAATTCTGACTAGGGAAAAACATGTAATATTTGTTTAAAACCGAAATGATCTAGGAACCAACTATTTACCCTTCTCTTGGTTCCTCCTTTTTGACCTGCCTGTCAGGCCCAGTTCTCAGGTGAAGCACGGAAGCAGAGGTCCTAGGCCCATGCCCTGGATATGTAGAGCCTGAGGAGAGGAGGGTGGGCAGCATAAAGATCCTCCCTTCCTAAAGCCGCCTCCCACCTGGAACAGCTCAAGACGGAAGAAACGGAAGATGGTGCCACCGCATGCGGTCGCCATCACTCCGTCTGGGTGTGTCTCTAACATTACAAAGGCAGACAGATACTGCGTCTGTCCCCCCAGAATGGCTGCCAGTCTCTGGAGACACTCAGTGGTCTCCGCTGGCGATGTTGCTGGGGTCCAGTGGGAGGAGAGCAGGGGTGCAGCGGCAGGCCAGGGGATGAGGAGGTGAAGAAGGCTCAAGGTTGAGGTCAGGAAGCGCTGGCCAGTCTCCTAAAGGACCATAGGCTAGCATAAGTCTCAAAAATGGGTGATTTCCTCTACCAATTTGTTCTTTTTCAAAGTTGTTTGTCCATCACAGGTCCCTGTACTTTAACATACATGTAAGTGTCACCCACTGAGACTTAGATTGGTGATGGTGGCTGTATCGATGACATCCATCCCATGTGCCAGTCACAGGGAGGAAGAACCTGTGCTGTGTCTCTCCCCACGTGACCTTCTTCTACACTGTGTTCACAAGATGGGCCTTGACAGAGCCTCACCGGGCAACTGGGCAAGGAGTTTGTGATGATCCAGTGTTTCCCTGGCCTCATGGCACCTGGGCCATAGCCTGGAATCCTGGATGGGGGACTGCTGTATGATATTTCGTTTGTGTTCTGACAAATAAAGTTTGCCTGGAGATCCGAGTGGGGAGGCCAGGCAGTGGTGGCACACACCTTTAATCCCAGCACCCGGGAGAAAGGAAGCAGGAAGATCGGGCGTTCAAGGCCACCCTGGGCTACTCAAGATTGAACCAGTCTAAAAGAGAAACAGAGCCAGGCGGTGGTGGTGCACACCTTTCTTTAGTCCAGCACTTGGGAGGATCATGCCTTTGATCTCAGCACATGGGAGGATTATGCCTTTGATCCCAGCACTAGGGAGGTGGAGACAGGATTTTGTCCCCCATTCAGTCTGAGGATTCATAGAGACAGAATCTCCCCCATTCTGTCTGAGGTTTTATAGAGATAAGAGTTTTTAGTGGCTGGCTGCTCTGCTTCTCTGATCTTTCAGCTTTCACCCTCCATATCTGACTCCCAGTTTTTACTTAATAAGACTAATTAGGACCACACTTCAGGGGACAGTGTGTCCAGTGGGGACAGATGCAGTTGTGGAGAGCTCTGGGTCCTGCAACAGCTGGGAGGCAGGGCCAGCACAGCAGGTCTGTAACTTGTTCTGTCTTACTTCACTTGTAGCTCCTGCCACTGTCACACCACGGTCACGGTGGAGCAAGACTGACGTTGTCGCTGCCACACATGTGAACTTCTGCCCTGTGCTCAGCCAGGGCCTGTTTGTTTCTTTATTTCCAGAATGCTTCTGCTTTTTGAGTTGGGCCGCCTGTCCCTGACCTTGAAAAATGAGCCCATTGCCTGCGACTGCCTGTCAGATCTGAAGAAAATTCAAACCAAAGTAAGTGACGTAAGGTTAGCGCTGGGTGGTGGCTACAGAGGGTATTTCAGAGGACGGTGGCCCCGGGCCTGAAAAGAGGAAAAGGGTTGGTGGGAAGGCCTTCTGTCCTCCTCATGTCCCCTGCAGGAGTGTGCTGGCAGTGTCTGCTGGTCGGCTCTCGCGTCCAGCGTCTTTCCTTTCACCTTTATCGCTGGCTCTGGCCTGTGTCGCCACCACCGTTCAGGGAAGGGCTGCGTAAAGCTCACACTAGTAATGCTCTGACCCCTGGACATTTAAATCATACTTATTTTTTGCTTATTTCTCAAAGGACCACAATAGAAATTCTCTGCCTAAACCAATGCTTTAGCAATTAGGGATCCCTCAGTGACATGGATTGCCAAGAGCTGTTACTGTGAATTTTTTTATGCTTATGACAATATTGCCATCCAGGGGAAGTTTAGGAGTACACACAGTGGCAGAAGCACGCTTTGGGATGGTAACCCGCTTATCTTTCGAAGCCGCATGAGGCATTTCCAGAGTGGAGAGTGCTTTTCCCAGGAGTGCTGCTGCATTCAGGAATGAGGTTAGATGATGGTTGTGCTGGACAACTTGGTCCCTGTCGCGACCACCGCTTCCTGCTGTCTTGGTTAAACACCTGCTGTCTGCTCGGTCTTGGTTGCCTGTAAGGGTGAGCCTCTGTGGCCTTCTGGTGTTGGTTACCTGGAGTCACAGGGCCAGAGCAGACAAGCAGGAGCAGTTCACACAGCCAAAGGTGAAACGGGGGTGCACATGGGGTGGCAATATAGGACTGCTTTAAATGGAAATAAGACTCCATCTGGACCTTGACCACCAGGTGTCGCTTGTATAGGACTGGCCAGTGGGGTGAGGAGAAAGCGGCTGAGGCTGGGGACACATGGAGTGTGGAAGTAGCATATGATAGGATTATATTACAGCACTTAACCAAATTCTTTTGAGGTCCATTTTCCTCTTCTAGGTGTCTTTGACACCGGCACCCAAACCCGGCACTGTTCTTTCTTCACCCAACAATAGCTTCCTTCTCTCCCTGAATCCTGGGTTTTGTCTCTAAGATAGCAATGCTAACAGACACATCTCAAAATGACATCTGTTCTTGGTGAGCAGAGAGGTGTGGGGAGAGCCCCATCTTGCCAGGTAGGCCTGCAAGGGAGACTTTCACAAAACCAAAGAGCTTTCTCAACTCCACCCCCAGAGCAGTGCCCAGGTGCAGGCCTCTCTTCTACTCTGCCACAGCTACTGCCCATCCACAAGCCTCTCTACCACCTGTTGAAGCAGCCCCCCCCCCCCCCCCCCAACTAACATTCCAAGGAAGCCATTGGGCTTCCTGGCTCTGCCTTTCCTAACTGAAGCTGTGCTCTGTGTGGTAGATAACCTTGGCCACTTGCTCTGGGTATCTTTAATTCAGGGGCAGGGGAGGATTGAGGGTTCTGTGCCTCTGATTCCACACACACCCTCCCTTCTCCTCACTGGTCTGTTCCAGGCCTCCATCTCAATGTGTCCAAGGTGGGTCATTCTTATTCATGCATGCTTGAGAGAGATAAATTTATATTTTTTGTTAAGGATTCTGTAGGTAGGCAACAACACATTGGTGTCAGTAAGAGTACATTGGTTCCAACTTTTTATATCCTGTTTTCTGTTTGATGTCTTTATTTCCTGTGAAAAACACTTCTGTTCTTTATCTATGAGAAAGGATGTCTCAATCTGGCAAAGAACACCTGTCATTTGTTACGTTCCTTGGTACGAGTTCAGGGAAGACCAGACATTCTTCACCAGTGAAGTCTCCTGGGTCTTCCCTGAGAAGTATGCTTCATTGTGTGTTCATTGTCCATCTTCTCTGCTGGGATGCAGCCTTCTTGAGAATGGGGCACATCTGGCTTACTTCCTGCTACACCCCTACCTTCTGGTATAGAAGCTGGTGCCTAAGAGGTACTCAGGAATGTCTCCATCTTGCTGAAGATGGCAAGCTTTCAGGCCTGTAGCTCCTTGTATGACCTACAGGAACCTATGGCTGAAACGGGGGTGTGCATGGGGTGGCAATATAGGACTGCTTTAAATGGAAATAAGACTCCATCTGGACCTTGACCGTCAGGTGTCACTTGTGTAGGACTGGCTAGTGGGGTGAGGAGAAAGGGGTTGAGTCAAAGAACCAGGCCACTTTCAAGGTCAGTGTGGAGACACACCCCAGGAGGAAGAAGCATGGAGCCCACACGTCTGGCACTTTGGCAAAACAAAAGCCAAAACACAATTCTACGTGACTGTCCAGAAACAAGTGAGCCCTTTGCCGCGTGAAGTGGTGCAGGGAGACAGTGATGGAGTTGACCTTGCGGTCCAAACAGCAGAGACACAGGGACATTGTCCTCAAGTCAGAAGTACCTAAAAACCAAACAACATACCAGAAACCACAACCTTCAAGGCACTGGACAGCAGATAACGAGGGAAAGTCCATGCCATTTAACCACCTGTAAGGGACCTCAGGAGAAGCCTATGGCATCGACCTGTTGGTGGTGGGGTCACAGGACAGAGGAGCAGGAGTGACGGGCACCCAGGAAAGCTGCCCTTGGCCCCTTAGCTGAATGCGGATGAGCCCGTTCACACTAGGGCCGCATTCATGTTGGGGAAGCAGTTTACCTGGAGAAGTAAGACAGCAGAGCTCTGCAGACAACCTGGGTGTAGCTCCTGTCCTCTTCAGCTAGAGAACCAAACTCTGGATTCTCAAGTTGAGTGCTCAGGAGTATAGGGAAAAGCCATCCCCACTTTACTGTGCTCTGATTGTGTGTAACAAAGCTTAAGAACAGGAACAAAGAATTGAACTATGAGGGGACGAATGTAGGTGTGAACTCACAGTGGCTGTGACTGCACAAGATCAAGCCAGCCAAAAGTCCCCATGTAGATGATGGAGGGGGTCTCAAAGACCCACCCTAGCTGGGGAATTATTGTCAGTTGATATTTGTTGGGAAGAGAGTCAGTTCTTCAGGGATGCAGTCCCTAAGGGGTTAACTCATTCTCCAGTAAATTGCCCTGCACCCATGCACAGTCTAGAGAACTAACTAGACTCACTGTGTTAAAAAAAGAGAGAACAAGAAGTGGGGAGGGAATATTAGTGAGAGGGATATGGAAAGGTTTGGAGGCAGATCAAAATACATTATACACATTGTGAAGTTCTCAAACATTAAAGGAATCTACATTTTCCAACAAAGTAGAATGGACAATCTGTAGTACCTGCTGAAAAATTACCAGACATGGAAAGAGAAAAAAAATGATCCATGGACAAAAATGAGAGAGAAAAGCAATCAAAATCAACCAATAAGTGATACAAATAGCAGTATCGGTTGACACAAGTGCTATTAACTCTGTTATAATTCATTCCAGACTTTTAAAAAGGTTGAAAAAGGATTGAACATTCATGTAAAATAGAAACAAAATGCATGAAACACCCAAGCTTAATTTGAACTTGTAGAGTTGAAAACCATACTGGTTCTGATGTAACAACACTGGACAGACTCCAGAGCAGGTTAGACACCAGATGAAATGCAGAGAAGAAGCACTGTGAGGAAATTCAGAGTGTCTGCAAGCCTGAGGCAGCTTCCAGTGGACCAACAGAGATGCTAAGAATCTCTGAGGACAGCAGAGAAGAGAAGGATACCGGAAGACATAATGACCCCAATGCTACAGTTAACAGCCTTGGAGAAGGAGGGGCAAGGGATGTTAGAAAGTAGTTAGGAGTGGCAGCATACTGCTTGCTGGAGACAATAAAAGCAAAAGATAAGGATGGTCATTAAGATCCTAAAGTTTAGTTGGCCTAAATTCTACATTCTGAGACCATATCTTTTAAAACAAAAAGGTTTTCTTTGACCTCCTCCTCTTCCCATGAGTGTAAAGGAAACTCTGAGGGAGAAGAAAATGGTGCTTGATGGAGAACTAGATCTGCACAGGACAGTAATTGTGGCAAAGATAACCAGGGTATACTGTGGGGATGTTGATAAGTAGAACGAGAGGTGAGACTCCACAGCAGAATGGTAGGAAAGATGTGATGTGTGTGCTGGTGTGAAGTCGCTAATGTGAAGTTACCATGGTGAGAAGACTGGAGGAGGCATAGTCTGATAAACAGATGACACCGGCCATATGTCCCATGAGAGTAGCTCCAAAGTAGTAGTAGTAGGATATGGAGCTAGTGAACTCTCAAAGTAGACAGAGGGACTGAGGATATAGCCCAGCTGGTAGAGTGCTTACCTATTAGATATGAACCCTAGATTCCATCCCTAGTACTGAGGGAGAGAAAGAGGGAGAAGGGAAAGGAGGAGGAAAGAAAACTGAAGAAACAATAGAATAAGGAAAATATGGGACAGATAGAAACAAATGGTGAAATGATGTAATTAATCTGATCTATTATGCTGTAATCACATTAAATGTAAATGGCCTAGTTATCACAATTAAAAGACATGCTGTCCCAATGAGAAAAGGCCAGGTCTTAAATTCATACTGTCTGTGAGAAACACACATTCAGCGTGAAATGTTTGAGACCTAAAGCTACAGGGTGGTGAAGCATGCAGCCGTGCTCACACTGACAAATGGCAGCGGCTGACACTAGTGGGGAAGAAGCTGGAGGCTGCATTTCTGTTGTTCAGTGTCTGATTTTAAGATTGCTAGTTGTAGAGAGGTCGTTTCACAAGGTGAACGGGCTCGGCTAGTTGGGAAAGGATGCCAGTTGTCAGGTGCACCTACCACAGCACTTTAAAGTGAAGGAATTGAGTTGTTATAATTGGGGACAAACAAAGTCCAAAAGTAAAGCCAGACATTTCGAGGTGACACTCTGAGTGATGGGTAGGATGGTTCCATTCCCAACACTCACACGGTGGCTCCCAACCATCTATAACTCTTCTGACTTGTGTACCAGGCATGCACATGGAGTGCAGACATACATTCAAGCAAAACATTCATACACATGAAATGAAAATAAATTTTAAATTGTTTAAATTATTGGTAAAAATATAAAAGGCTAAGATAAGGCAACTTATTTGTTTTGTGACGGCTATAAAGCATACCCCACCCTACCCTGCCCCACCTCCCAAGCAGCAGAATACACCATCTTCTTGGGTCACAAAGCATTTGCCACAATAGGTTATATTCTAGACTCAAAAAGACATAAAATTTAAAGGTGTTCAATTCTTATGAAGTGTTGACTGACTAGTATGGAATTACATTTGGAGTCACGTTTCTACGTAACTCATGAGTGCAATAGAACTTCATAATGGAATTAAAAGGTATTTTGAGCTGAGTAAAAATGTAAAAAACACCTATCAAAGTTTGTGAGTTATAAAGAGGTCATTTTTTAAAATGTGGCATGTGTGCACGTGAGCACGCATGCAGTGAGTGCATGCATGTGGAGACCAGAGGTTGATGTTGGGTATCCTTTTCTATCATTCTCCACCTTATTTTTTGAGACAGAACCTCTCACTGAACCTGAAGCTTCCTGTTTCGGCTGGACTGGCTGGCTGAGGAGACGCAGTACCTGCCTGTCTGCCCTGCCAGATCAGGGTTACATACAAGTGCTGCTGTGACGGCCTTTGACATGGGTGCTGGGGATCCGAACTCGGGTCCTTGTGCTTGCACAGCAGACACTTTCCCCATTGGCCAGCTAAGCCCTGTGGGGTGTTTCTTAAAGCAGAGAGACTGCATTTGGCCAAGTTAATGAGGCTTCATCCATTGAGAACCCTTGCACACAACATTCAGCTTTGTAATAGCAGAAAATGGGTAGGAGCCAAGGTGGGCATTAACAGGCAGATGAACGAGTTGTGATGCTCTGAGGGAGAAGGAACAGCCAAGCTGTTGGTAAAGATGAGGCCGGGTGGATGAAGCTCTAAATTACTGTGGCACTTGGAGCAACAGTCAGGGGGCACCATGTGATTCCTTCACTTGTTCTAAGAAAGTGGAGATGTTTGGAAAGTAAATGAGATGCTTGGGTGGCCAGTGGGCAGGGGCACAGGCACAGGAAAAGGGCAGGTCAGTGTTGTGTCTTTAGCTGGTGAGGCTTTCCTGGGTTTGTATAGGCATGAGTCAAAGCTTACCAAATTGTACACCTCAAATATTTGCAGCTGACTATGTGCCCTTTATGGTCTAAGAAACTTTTTTTTTAAAAGAGACTAACAGGAAAATCAGTAAATTAAAATTGCTGTTGGAACACAGAGATGAGTTTCATCCATGCAGAAACCTCCTCCATCTCCAGTAGCCTGGGCCTTGGGCACAGGGATCATGTGTTCTCTGAAAATACTTTGTCATCAAGACTTGAACAGTGCAACTGTGTAACTCTGAAAAACTCAGAAATTCTGGCTGTGCCCCTCCCCATAAACTGCCTCTTTAAACCTCAGACTTCCAGCTGTGGGATTTCAAGACCAGGACGAGGTCCTTGAACAAGGTTCACTCAAAGAGCCCTGCACCGGCCATAGTGATGGTAGGAACAGGGCTTTTGTCATACCCTCCCACAAGGGCAGGGTACCTCATACAAAAACCTGGAGCTTTTGCTGCTTGATACCAGGACCCCAAGCAGGAATGCAATCAAACACAGTTGCTAAATTTCATAGAGGTTGGAAGCTAGTTTCATTATTTAAAAATTTAAGCCAGGGTCTTAAACAAACCACCCCACCCCAACATCACAGAATATTGCCATTGAGCTTCCAAAACTTGATGGTAAGACTCTATTGCTGAAGACACCACATGCTTTAGTCACAGAATGTAGAGAAGTCAAGCTGGTACGTGGAAGCTTCATCCCTACCGTCTAGCTTTCAGAGTACTGGTTCTAAACACACTACCAAGGGAGAAAAGTTGTCATTAGTCTTACTAGTTGCGAGTCACGTGACCTACAGTAACAAAAGGCCTAACATGATACGCCCACTGGTACAATAGTGGCGCAAATGTTAGGGGAGAAACCAGCCACTCTCTGATCAGCTTTAAGGCCACTCCACATGGTAGAACTCATGACTGGCACTGTTAATGTGGCCAAGAATCCAAGGCCAGGCAGGTTGTAGGCTCTAGTTATTATTCTGCTGAATAGATATATCAATAGACTGACTCCTAAAGTCCTATCATAGTCACAGATAAGTGCATCACTCAATCTTGTGAGAGAAGTTTCTTATAATAGAGGATTAACACAGAGTTCCACAACTGGTCAATATGCAGAGAATAAGAAATTGCAGAGTGCTCAGCCCTAAATGGGACATCTGTATCATACCCCACCTCCCAAAGCTCAGAATTATTGTAGTGTGGGTGGGAAGAGTGTAAGAGCCAGACACGTGAATGACAACCAGGAAACCTGGGACGTTGTCCATGTGGACTGACTGTGTCTGTGACAAGATAAAGTCACACACAAATCTCAGCATGCAGTGAAGTCAGAAAGTCCCACACCTAGCTGAGAAACTATTGGCAACTGATGACTGCTCAGAGAAGGAGGGGCCATTTTCATCAGGGATGTCACCCCGGGGAGGCTGCCCATATTCTGTTGGATGGCTCTGTACCAATGCACATGCTGACAGCAATAGGTGGACTCTGTAGTTTTTTTTTTTTTTTTTTTTTTAGGTCAACACATGAAATTTGGAGGGAATAGAGGTGGTAAAGATTAGAGCTAGAGGGGAGTGAGCGGGAGTGAGTTTGATCAAAACACATGATACGCATATATGTAATTCTCAATAAAAAAAAAGAGAAGAATTTAAACCAGAGGCTGATGAGATAACTCAGTGTGTAGAGGTGCTCGCCCCCAAACCTGAGAACCTGAGTTTGTTCCTTAGAATCCACATTTTGAAAGAAGAGAGCTAATATTCTTGCAAGTTGCCCTCTGATTTCCATGTTTAAACACATATATTTACATGATTTTTTTTAATTTAGGTCAGGTGTGGTGGTTTACTTCTATAATCCCAACACTCAGGAAACTGAGGCAGGACTAGTGTGAGTTCAAAGCCTTCCTGAGCTATAGAGTGAGTTCCAGGAAAGTCTTGGCTATAATGTGAGACCCTGCATTTTAAAAAAAAGAGAGAGAGAAATGAAAAAATAAAGAAAAATGCAAGGTCCTCTAAAATCAGTGAGGTTTTTTATTCCTCCTGTTAAAAGGTTTCAGAACGTCTCTCTTCCTTTGTATCTTTTGAAACACGTTCCATTTTTCTCCCGTGACTTGGCACTGTTCTCTGATTGTCCATTTTCTGATTTCTGTTTCTTCTGGGAACTCAAGGCATTTCCAGGGCTTTAAGGCTGATGAATGTGCATGATTGCTGTCATTTACATCTTTGTGCTCAAAGTTCCGATCTGCACCCGCAGGATCCTGGCATGCTGCTGGAAATTGAAGGCCTGGAGTGTGAATTAGAAGCTTTGAGACTGGAGAGCAAACTTAAAATATACCTTCGAGGAGCCGTGGAGGTAAAGCCTTAAGCCGAAGTCAGAGTTCCCCTGGACCTAGGATCACAGGGGTCAGGCTAGCTTTGAGAGCACTGGTACATGGCTGTGAGTTGCCTGGGGGCAGGAAGCAGGAGGCCATGGGGGATGCGGCTGAGAATAGAACGGGTGTGGGTTTTGTTGAAGGCTCAGAGCGTGGTGAGTGTGTTCCGTGGATTCCAACCTGGAGCATTCTTACTGGAAAGGACACACAACACAAACCAGAGGTGAATCTTCTTGGGTAGTGAATGAAAGATGCAGGTCCTGATGAGTACACTCCAATAAGAAACAAACGAAGCCGGGCGGTGGTGGCGCACGCCTTTAATCCCAGCACTCGGGAGGCAGAGACAGGCGGATCTCCGTGAGTTCGAGGCCAGCCTGGTCTCCAAAGCGAGTTCCAGGAAAGGCGCAAAGCTATACAGAGAAACCCTGTCTCGAAAAACCAAAAAAAAAAAAAAAAAAA